>JASAND010021080.1:0-39731 GCA_030248195.1 Trissonchulus latispiculum | reverse complement strand
CATTTTTAGGTATTTTTGCTCTCCGCTGCAGACTGCTTAAGGGGGGGGGGGGCTACGAATTTCACTAAAAGTTCAATGCTGGAAAAGCTAGCTAGTCTTTTGCCATGTAATAGTATTAGGTTTAGTTACAATAGCTTAAAGTTTGAAAGAAAGCATTCCATGCATCGTAGCATCCTGTGGAGCCATCAGAAGTTGGTGTTGTCGGTCCAAAGCTCGACATGACACGTACACAAACTTTGCCTCGCCCTGATCGCTATGCGCAAGGTACGGTACCCAAATTTTCGAGAAATAGAACTGACATATAGCGCTTTGATATCGTGTAAAATAATCCTTAGATCAGTGTATACTTTTCTGTGCGATACAATCAAAGTGCGAAAAAATTGGGGTGTTGCAGGTCTATACGGGTGGAGGTTAACTAACGTCTAATGAGCTGTGGTTTATCAAAGGAGCCCAACTTTGGTCCAAGTAATACTCCAAGTATCTGTCTTAACTTATGTAAAATGACGTGATTTCGTTAATCCCTGCGTTCGCAGTGCTAGATTACATTATCGATCTTGTCGCTGTTATTTGGTGCCATTTCGAAGATGTGCGTCAATTACTCCAAAGTACTGTGGCAGAATTGGCTGAAGCTTTCCGCATTACAGGCCAGTGAGTGTACCAAGAAAGCTAGGCCACTAAACCTCGCTTCAGTGTTCAGCAATGCTAGATTGATTTCTCGAAGATTGATTGATTTCTCCAAAACGCTCTAAGACAGTTGTAAGCGCATACTGAACGAAGGAAGCGTCATATCGAAAAACGGATTTCATATTCGGATTCAGCAGGTCAAATAACCCCAATAAGCACCCTCGGAGACAAAAATTTTTTGACCTGATTTTTACTGCGCTTAGCTAGCTTTTCAGGCCTAAAAATAAGGGTTTTTTCTTAACAAAAAGTTTGCTAACACACTAACCAGAAAACCAAAACCCTCGAAACTCACAAACAGTTTGCCCCTATTAGAGCCTAATAACTGGTAAAAAGCTAGGGTAAGCTAGGGGCTGCCAATTTTATTAGATCGAAAACGGCGCACGGTAACATTGCAGCTTTTTGCAAATTTCAAACTTTGAGCTGTTACTTTGAGCTGTTATAGCTGAAGAAAGAAGCAACGCTCGAAAGCCGGAATACTTTTAATATGTAGCACTAGTAACAGATAACAGTTATGGTTGAAAATTTCAGAATTGCTGAAACCGAATCCACCAGAGCTGAAAAAAATCCCATTTTTCCCACCAAAATTTGTACTTTTGTACCAAAAACAGTGTAGGTGAGATATATTGTTGCTCACCCTAAACGTTTTACTTTGATATGATCGCTAACGTTTGGGTGAAAAGTAGCTCTCTCTGACGATGTCGTGCAACCCCTTCGTAGTCCCCCCTTAAGGTGCTGGTTCGGGTTCGTGTATTTTGGGGCTTTAAAAGTGCAATTATCGTGGAAATTCATCCAAATTTGCTACAATTACATCATTTTTCCTAGAAAAGATTTTAGAAAAGTCGAGACGTGAAAATTTGAGTTTTGGAGAAATTTGCTTTAATCCGCCATAACTTGCACAGTGGGTACCCTACACGGACAAACTTTCGAATCGTCTCAACAAGACCTACAATTTTGTTCTTGAGAGTATTCTTCGACTCCTTTAGGTTTAAGAAATAACAAGCAAAATTGATTTTCGAGATCCAAAAACTGGCCATTTTTTGAAAAATCAAATATTGCAAGATTTCGACAGTTTCAACAGCGCTGGTCCGTCGGTCAAGTATTGATCATATTTGTAGTCCTAAGCACATGTTATGCCCAACGGAGAGCTTTCTGCGGCATCTGTGCCTACGCACAGCACCGAAAATGTGACATTTTGAAAATCGCAACCAGATTGTTTTGAACACGGATTTCTTTCAACTCATGCAACCAATTAGAAAACGGCTTTAGACAAGCATTTTTGGGACAATTGCCGAGGGCTATTTTTCATGGTTTCTCGTTTTGTCTTTCCGTTCGAGAGAAATACGCATCCGAGCTTGAAAATTTTGAAGAAAATCAGACAAAATGTACATTTTTCTCAAAATCATGAGCTTACCTGTTCACTCAAAAATTTTAGAAAAAATAGCCCTCCGGAAAACGTTTCTTTTGAAGCCTGAACTGGTCGCTTTGCTTTAGCTTTCCCACATTTCGAGAATTCCATGTTCCAAAATTGTTTTCTTGTTATCGCATGTTCCAGTCAAAGAGTTGAAATGAGACAGGTATACCCTACCTAGCTGTAACAAGCACATTCTAAGCTTTAAAATGGTAATAAAATTATCTTTGAATTCCAAGAATTGATCAAATTACAGTCTTACAAAATTTGCTGCGAATACCCGAACTAGCACCTTTTAAGGTGCTGGTATCCTTTTGTACAGTGTTTTTGTGTGTATTTTTTGCAACGCTATAACTTAGGCAATTTTGTGAGTTGGAAAGAGCTTTATACATCGTTTAAAAGCTTATAATCTGTCTGTAGATTCTCATGAGAGTACGAAACTAGCAAAATTTGCAAAAAATAGCAAAAATTGTCTGACATACTGACATCTGACAGGTTGAATATAGACGAAAACTTTTTGAACATCGATTTCTCAAAACTGTGGAATCGGCCAAAATTTTTTCTTGTGCCGACCTATAAAGGACATGTGGGCCGAGGGACATTTTTTGGATTTGACTCAGCAGGTCTTAACGGTCAAGAAAATCCACCAAATGTGCGGTGACGCGACATTTCGCAACTTTGCTTTGAGTTTTCTCGCAACTGGAGACTTTTTACCTCAAACCAAGAAAAATGTCCCTCTGCAACAGTGCGAATTTTCATCCTGCCAAAAATCATGCGAATCCGTTGGGTAGTTTATGAGAAATTGATGTTCAAAACAAAATAATCGCAGTTTTGCCAAAATGGTTTTTTGTCCAAATCTCTAGCTTAGAGCAACAAACTCCGACTAATAGGCATCGATAAAATGTGCAATGAGACTGTGTAATACACAGTCGATTGAGCAAAAGGAGACCAAAATTGTGCGTATGATTTGGCAGTAATTTTGAAAAAACTGATTTTCTCGAAAAAGGCCATTTTTGGGCCCCAAAAAGCGTTTTCTGCTTATACTGACTTAACCACTAGAGATAGCTCAAAAGTTGTAAAAGCAAAAATGTTCATTTTTGTGCCCTCTTTCCAGAGATACCAACCAATCCGGTGCATCGACTATGTACTGAGAGAATAATGGCAAAAATTTTCTTATCATTGTACCTAAAAATGCGGGACTGGTCCCACAATGTTAGAGAGCACCAAAATAGTATATTTGGAAAGTTTCATCCACTTTCATAAAGAATTAAAACCTATAGGGTCAAATTTACACAAACCGATACCAACACCTTAAGGGGGGGGGCTACTAAAGGTTTGCCCCGACTTTGTCCGATTGGCCTACATTTTGGCGAAGATATAGAGCATGGGTGTGGTCAAAAAATATCGGGTACTGAGATCTTATCTGCCTTCCAGCCATGTGCAGCCGTCGGGTTTATGTGCCCGACCCCCCGTTTTTCACAACAACCAACATAATTAATTAAAAATTTCTGCTGGATGCAAGACCATAACTTCAAAGTTGCCATTTGCAAATTGATTTGGTACATGTGCCCCGATCTGCACAAAAATACTAGACGTCTGTATCTTAGCTGCATCTCTGGGAATTACTCTTCAAATTTGAAGTTTCGGCCAAAATTTAAAAATTTTTGGTTAACGAAAGGAAAATTTTATTACTGGTGCGAGCTATGAAGCTGTAATTTGACACAAAAGGAGGCCCTATAGGAGTACTCATTTGTGCCAAATGGCAAGAAATTTTGCCGCGTGAAATATTTTTATGTCAACTTTAATCTTCAAAAATTGCCAAAATCGCCTTTTTTGGGCAATGGCACCCCAGAAATCGAAAAAAATCAAATTTTTTGAAATTAAATTTTTTTAATATATTTGAACTCAGCGTGGTCGAAAACACACCCACAAACGATTTCAGCTCGATTAGTGAAGGTTTGCAACTTCATGGTTGCAGAAAGCCTCTACACAGGATCCGACAAACTGAAAATGGCGATTTCGGCAATTTTTGAAGATTAAAGTTGACATAAAAATTTTATCACGCGGCAAAATTTCTTGCCATTTGGCACAAATGAGTACTCCTACAGGGCCTCCTTTTGTGCCAAATTACAGCCTCATAGCTCGCACCAGTAATAAAATTTTCCTTTCGTTAGCCAAAAATTTTTAAATTTTGGCCGAAACTTCAACTTTGAAGAGCAATTCCCAGAGATGCAGATAAGATACAGACGTCTAGTATTTTTGTGCAGATCGGGGCACATGTACCAAATCATATTTGCAAATGGCAACTTTGAAGCTATGGTCTTGCATTCAGCAGAAATTTTTAATTATGTTGGTTGTTGTGAAAAACGGGGGGTCGGGCACATAAACCCGACGGCTGCACATGGCTGGAAGGCAGATAAGATCTCAGTACCCGATATTATTTTGACCACACCCATGCTCTACATCTTCGCCAAAAAGTAGGCCAATCGGACAAAGTCGGGCAAGTCGATTTTAGTAGCCCCCCCCTTAAGGGGGGAAGGGCTGGCACGACTTCTTCGGAGAGAGCTACTTTTTCGCCTATCGTTAGCCAACATATCAAAGTTTAAAAGTTTAGGGAGGGCAACAATATATCTTATATACATCGTTTTTGCCACGACGCCAAAGTACAAATTTTGGTGCAAGAAATGGGTTTTTCAAAAACCTTTTTCAACAGATTGACCGATTCTGAAACTTTTTAGCATGAATGTTTACGGTTACTGTTACTAAATGTTAAAAGTAGTAGCGTTAGCGTTGCTTCCTTCTTCAGCAATACCAGGTCAAAATTTGAAATTGGCAAAAACTTGCGGTGACCGTGCGCCGTTTTCGATCTATCAAAATTGGCAGCCCCTAGCATACCCCAGCTTTTTACCAGTTATTAGACTCTAATAGGGGCAAACTGCGGCTAACTTTCCAGGGTTTTGGTTTTCCGGTTAGTGTGCTAGCTCACTTTTAGTTAAGAACTAACCTACTGCACATGTTTAGGCCTGAAAAGTTAGCTAAGCGCAGTAAAAATAAGGTAAAAATTTTTTGTCCCCGATTTTGGCAAAAAGGTGCTAATATAACCTAGGGTTCAGGGGTCTTTCCCATTATCCCCCCATAGCTTCGCAGAAGTACTAAAGACGCACACTTTGACGGATTGAGTTGAAATTTGGTAGGGGTAGGTTTTCGGACCTGCTGATTTCAAAAATGCAAACATTTTAAAATTTTAAAGAATTTTAAAAAATTTTAAAATTTCAGTTTGGTAACGGGGGACCAAGAGGAAGCGAAAATTTTTTGTCTTCGATTTTGCTGAAAAGATGTATATAGGGGTTTTCGGGGTCGTAGAACACTAATCTGAAATCCGTTTTTCGATCCAACTTTTTGTCAGCTCAATATAAGCTAAAGTTCTAAGCTTAAGATGTAAGCTTAGCCTGAGCTAACGAAAAGCTGGATCAAAAAACGGATTTCACATTCGTGTTCTACGACCCTGAAAACCCCTATATACATCTTTTCAGCAAAATCGAAGACAAAAAATTTGATTCCTCTTGGTCCCCCCTTACCAAACTAAAATTTTAAAATTTTTAAAATTTTTTTAAATTTTAAAATTTTTGCATTTTTGAAATCAGCAGGTCCGACAACCTAACCCTGCCAAATTTCAACTCAATCCGTCAAAGTGTGCATCTTCAGTACTTATACGAAGCGACGGGGAGGGGGTAATGGGAAAGACCCGTGTTCCGCTGCCTTAACCTCGGGACCTGCTGAATCCGAATATATATGAAATCCATTTTTTGACATGATTCCTTCGTTCAGTATTACGCTTTCAAGTTTCAACTGTCTTTTAGAGTTTTTTGGAGGGATCGTTACAAAGTATCGTAACTGATCGTATCACACAGAAAAGTATACATTGCTCTGGAGATTATTTTACTCGATATCAAAGATTATGTCAATACTACATACCTGTGGTGTGTTATATTTGCGCGCGGTACCTTGCACATAGCGTTCAGGTCGCAGCGAAGTTTGTATGCATGCTTTGTCGAGTAACATGACGAAGACATGGTTATTTTTAGTAGCAACCAGGTCAGTCAGGAACCTCTAGCCAGCAATTACTGATTCTCGTGTTAAATGCGATTCACGGTCCTCAAACTAGGACCAAAGTTAGGGGTCATTCCTAACCTAAGCTGTACTTGAGACCGCTCTTAAGGTTAGCTTAGGAGGAACTTTTACAACGCAGCCCTAATTAAAAAATGCTCGGCAGTGGCACACCCATCTCAACCCTCAAGGAACCTTTGTATTAGTACAACACAGGGTATATTTCGGTGCATAAAGCGTGAGCCGGCTTTACTAAGGGTTTTTGGAATAGTAGAATACGAATCCGAAGTCAGTTTTTCGATTCAACGTTGTATTAGCCCAATATAACTAAAGCTGTAAGCTTGTTCTTCGCCAATGAATATTTGAATAGAAAAGCAGACTTCAGAGTCATGTTTTACTACCCTACCCAGAAAAGTAGAGACAGAGCTAATATGTAGCTGTAAATCGGTTTATATGTCCTATTAGACGATACTAAGGCTTGTGCCGAACTTTCGCAATTTTTAGCAGATTTAGTTCAAATTTGGCATGGAGGCATATACATTTCTGATCGATCTGCAGAAAATTTTAAGTTTTGAAGATTCCCAAGGGGGGACCAAGGGGAGCCAAAACATTTTGTTTCCAAATTTGCTAAAAAGTTGTATACAGGGCTTTTCTGGGTCATAGAATACGAATATGAAATCCGTTTCTCGATACAGCTTTTCGTTATCTAAATATAAGCTAAAGTTGTAAGATAAAATTTTAAACTATTGCTGCAGATCTATCACAAATGCATTCAAATGCCTACATGCCAAATTTGAACTAAATCGGTTAAGAATTGCGAAAGTTACGCACAGGTGTGCATCTGCCTTTGCCCAAACTTTTGTATACGAGATTTGAAATCAGCGTGATCAAAACATACACATCCTAAATTTTAAGCAATTTGGTCAAGTTTTTCGGATTTCGAACCTGGACGGATTCCTTGACAAAGCTCTCAAATTTATTCTGTGGGAAATGTTTTATCTGAATTCGTCTAAACTAAAGTAAACTAAGAATAAAGAAAATAAAACTAACTAGATAACACAGACAATTTAATAGTACTCACGTACAAATACCAAACAAATACCAAAAATAAATTAAATACATAACGCATAAAGTATAAAATTTCAGATATTGATAACAGCGTACTACATAAATATCTGTAGCTTAAACGCATAGAAAATTAACGCATTAAAAATAATGGAGCTAACATCATGAATTCTGCATGTTCTGGATTTATTCCTCCCACTCAAAACCAAAACATTATTGCTTTTAAGCAAAATTAGTAGCGTTTCTAAAACCGCATAAGAAAGAACAGGTTCACAAAAATACTACTTTACAAAACCAGGACAGGCTCATGGAAATGAGAATTTCCTTATGGAAATTAGTGTTTCAATGTACGTATGTACACACAGAATGCGGTATAAACGAATCATTGTGTTTAACCTCACGAATGTCTGGAGTTGGTCGCTAGGGGACGAAACGACCTTTAAATATAAAATTTAACTTGGGAAAGTTTAAATTAAAAAAATAACCTGAATGAAAGCCCCTGATGAGACCCTCAATCGGGTTGGTCGGGCATAACAAGACGATCCGTATATGAAAGTTCACCTATAATATGTGTATGCACTATGTGATTCTGTGAGAAGTGAAGATGGATATGCTACGGCTGATAACGATCGTAGTGGCTCAGATGAAACTATGGCTGAATATGAAACGGTGGTCCATAAAAATGGGTTTATTTGCTAGTTTATGTACCTTTATTTAATTTAAGTTTGGTTTGGTTTGGTTTGGTTTGGTTAAGAGTAAATATATATTTTAGCATGAGCCCAATCGTGCTTGATTAATACAAATCTATTTGAAGTCGAAAACAGTAAAATATCTACGTTAAAAGAACATAATACTAGAAAATCTGAGTGGAATACTAAATTTAACAAGTAGTCATATTATTACTACCAATCAAACTAACAACCTAATATTAATAGCTGAGCAGCCCAAGTTCTATAAAGATTCATCTGATACACTAAATAGTATGTTACCACGTATATATATACAGAACTGACATTCTTTTTCGCACTTACGTTTCTTATCTTAGAATAATAAAATAAAACGAAAATAATAAGGATTTCAAAATCTTAGAAATAACTTCCCAAACTATAAACACAAAAACCTCTTTTGCAGACCAAATAAGATATGCATACATCCTTACAATACTGCAAATATTATCCATAACTATACATTATGCTATGCTCAGTCATTGCAAATTAGATTTTGTGCAACACCGAAAGCTATAAATAAAGATATATTTTTCATTAGTTACGAAAATTAATTTAGTTTGCAAACCCATTTTTCACTAATCAATCAAATCAACTTTTAGAACCTTCTTAAATAAACAAGTTTTCAGTTGATTTAAGGTCATAAATGTATTTACATATGAAACTTTTCTAAGTCGTAAATCTAGCTATGATTCATTACTAGAAAATTTTGTAAAAATGGTTACAAATTGAACTCAAATTGTATCAAAACAAACAACAGCATTCTGACAAAATGCAATCAATTTTCGAAAAATAGCATTTTGAGATTAAAACAAAGTGGAGGAAGAGCAAGCTCAAAAACCGCCACACTTGGTTTACAGGTACAGAAAAGAAAGAAGAGTGTTTGCCAGTTTATACCTTTTTGTTTCAGTGGATGATTGATTTGAAGAAAGGTTTCTGTAGCTAGGACCCATTCCCGCAACATTTTCTTCGCCTTCTATAAAATTTTTCAGGCTTTACCTTGGGTTTATTGAACCCACTTAGTTTTCTATTTCTCCTGGGATATTTTCTTTGGTACCAAGCAGACGGAACAAGGAATTTTCGAGGGAGCGAAATTTTACTAAAAATAAGTCACAACTTTACAAATTCCTGTTTTGAAGAAAGCAAGCCAGCACTAAAAATTAGAAGCACTTAGAAGCATTGAAATTAAAGCAGATTTAGTTTCCAAAAGTCAAAACTGCAAAAGCGGAATGTTTTGAAAGACACTCTGAACAATTTTTCATGGTAAAGTTCTGATTTTTGGAAAAAGCAAATTTTCTGGATAGAAGAGAGTTGATGCGCTCCTTCCACAATAGGCATGAATTAATAAGGTAGGTAAACTTGATGGGACAGCAGAATGATTACGAATAACTAATATCTTGCATAAATCCAAACAATAAGCAAAAACCACATGTCAATACGAAACAGTAATTAAAAGAATCATTTCAGTCATCTATAAATCTGAGGCGAAGTTTCGTCAACGCGCCGCTTAAAAAGACACCACAACGGTACCTAGTGTCCAATCATCACATGGTATATCCGCCGGCAGAATGCTGAATTAATCCTTTCGAGACTTTATTATGAGAACAATGCTATGACCTTCTAAAACAAAATAAAAACTATGCATGTAAGCAGAAAACGGTGGCCCTATAGATATGCCAATAAATGGCCCATTCGTTGGCAAAACATATTTTATTTTATATATTATATTATGATACTTTACTCCAAAATTTACCAAAAAGGCTGTGCCCCTGTTCCTTTATTATAGCCAGAATTTTCATGATCCGGGAAATTCAGATTGTCTTCAGAAAAAAGAACTGATTGCACAACAGGCACTATATAACTATTTATTCTACTTAGCTATAACCATAAACCTATATTAGGTATATACGTCAAGTGATATTATACCATAAGGCCTAATCCTCCACAGCACATGAATCAAACCTACACTAAACACTAAAATTGCAGCAGACCCGCTCTTTGCAGGCCCTGTAACATGCAGCAGATCCTCACGTAACCCTGCATGTTACAGTTAAAAAACACCAACACGGTCCAGAAATCCTGAGGACCAATTCATCACTAAACTGGTTGACATCTGCCAATCGATTCTTCATCGAAATCAGCTGTCGTAGCTGATGTCAAAAGATTGATTTTCATAGATATAGTGCTAGCTGTAGTGCCTATGTATCTGTATAATATACTTGTTAGAATGGTTAAGTTTAAAATCTATGGTTCTGCAACATCTTTTAAAGGTCTTTCATCCGTTTAATCGGCTTACCTTTACTTCAGCCGCCCATCCCCGAGTTTAGCGGTCAGTGGTCACCTTGGCGGTTTTTGGGTTCTTCACAATTTTGCTACCGTTCACGTATTTTGTACATGCTTTCCAACCAAATAAAGCCAAATTAGGTATCAATCAAAAGTTGCTCCGATGAGCAACAATTTTCAGAATAATAGATCTGTTTCTAGAACGCTGTGTTTGTAAGTTAAAGACAATTAAATTTTTCAAGCACAGTGCCCCAGTGTGAGATCTGTTCATAATTGAAGTAAGCTTGTGAAGGGGTTGCCTTGAGCTGCTTGTGTAGTGAAGTATAATATTAGTGAAGGTAGGTTTTACTATGGTATATTTATTGGTCAAGCAATCATTTGATAGTGTTCTGTTTGCACACGATCTTGAAGGGCGAAATATCGAAATTTTCAAAATTTTCAGAATGAAGAACTTTCAAAAGAACCTGTGAATCTGTGTTTAATTTGACAGTTTGATTTCACACTCCAACATTTGTCTTGTTTCCTTTTGAAAACAATAATGGGGTGTACTGCATGTGAATTGAGTGAATTCCGGGAATGCTGATTTTGGGCAAAAGCTACTCCCTCCCACAAAAGAGTTTTTCTTTTAAGCAGGCTCTTTAAACAATAAAAATATAACGCTTAGCTTCTCCAAGAGGGAGCTTCTGAAATTAGGGGCAGGTCCAGAGAAGGAGGTGGGCCCCTTTCTCGTCGTGCATTAAAAGCAGGAAAAATTAAGGACTAATTATTACTTAACCTAAAATTAAGAATTAAGTGCATAAAACCAAAAATTTTTATCTGCATACTTCTTATTAGCATGCGTATTTATTTTTCAGAAGGAAAGATTTACCACATTCGCATTTTCTCTACTCGCAGCCGAAAAAGCTGTATTTTTTCTAAAATACTAACATACGTAATATTTCTAAAAATATTCTGGCTTTTCAAAAAATCAAAGATTTGAGGAAGGATCTTATTGCAACAAATAAATTTCTTCAACTTATGGGAGGCTCTGTTCCCCAGAACTATAAGTAAAAAATTTTCCCGTAGGGGCGACCTCGTTGCGGGATGCTGGATCCGCCAGTGGCTGAAATATTAACAGCTACGTCATATATAGTCAAAAATATTATAACCTTGGTGGAAAGACTGAATAGCCAAAACATTGGTTCTGCCAGGTACCATATTAGGTATCCAAGATAACCTTTAACCCAAATAAATGTTGTGCGCGTGCGTGCAATGACAATGTATAGTACCTATTTTCTAATCTTGACGTTCTATTGCCCCATGTCCCCAAGATTTACAACCATTATGTTATGAAGTACCAAACAAAGTAAAAGAAATCCATCCCATCCCCATTCTGTCGGAGGCGAATCGATAATTGGAAAGTGAGATGGTGGCAGCAAAAGTTTTTTGCTGGAAAAATCCAGAAATCGGTTGGGATGCAATGGATCTCAGTTGAAGATGGGACCGGCAAGCCCGCTTTTGCTCGCTCGTTTTTTGTTTATGGAAAGATGGTTTTACGTATATTTTGGTATCCAACACCTATAGCTTTTTAGCCTTTAAACCCATTCCCACTTGCATTTGTTTTTGAAAAATATCACAGCTTAATTCAGGAAGCTACAACAGAGCCACTGATTTTTCATATGGGTGTATTTGTAGATTTTGTGAATGTGTACATTGTGCTATTTTTGTTTGTTTTCGCTGTGTACGGTTGATGCTTGGTATATTGGTATCACAGGAACATCTTCCGGAATGCAATCTAAAACTCACGCAAATACTGCCCAGATTTTAACATGGCGGCAGCAGCATCCTCATGCGTGTAGAATTCAATGAGTGCTGAATAAATTTCTCCAGTCGTTTCTTCAAAAAATCTAATTCCTTTCACATTGACTGGATGGAAAAACTATAATAAAATACAAACACAAACAAATAAATTTATTTAAAATTGTGCAAATGCATTTATCCCTCCCAGCCAATATTATCCCAATGCTCTCCCAGTGGATTTTATGAGTTCATTTATTCCGTTTATTTCTTCCTATTTGTGGCAGTCTAGAACATCACCACCATATCCTATTAATGTAACTGTTCAGCGTTAGTGTAACTTTAAGGGAAAATCATGACTGCATCAGTGGTGTGTTTTATCGATATCTTGTGATAAGACGGGTTTGGACAGCCTTTGAACCAGTCTTAGTCAGGAGGTACTTGGCACAGCATATGCATGGTCAAGGTCTATGCACACAGAGGATAATAAACAGGAGCCATTTTTCAAGGGTCCGCTTGTACGAAGCAGGAAACACTGGGGTCGGGGAGCTGAAGAGCCCTTGGATCCAATCTAAAATTTAATTCTGCAGGTGGGCGCGGTCCTCTTCTTATTTAATAGCTTCCAATTTTATAATTTAATTACAATGTAATGTGCTGTGCAAATTCCATTCTAATCTTCAAATGTTGACATTAAAATGGGCTGAGAACTATATGTTTCGCCTTTCAATTTAGGTTCACTTGCTTCACTTCACTTCACATCCACGTAGTTTTAACATTTTTGGCAGCGCGCAGGTCCTCTTATTTTCCTTCAATAGTCCTCAGAAATCTAGATGTACCGTACCGGTAACTGTACATGTACATGTCAGTACCTGTTTCCTGTGTATGGTACTGTTGAAAATTAATAAATATACATAGTCAGAGGGGAAACATGAATAGGGAAGCAAACTTCATATTGGCATTATTAGTATTCTGAAGGCAAGTGGTTGCGAATTTCGGTTATATATCACTCACGTAATGTCAGCACGACGAGACAGGGTAGTTTTAGGGTGGATGACAGGATGCTCCACAGGTTACGCACGTATATACGTGTATTGTCATGAAAGTTAACATCAGATTTAACTTTGAGTCTCTGAATACATGAGTTATACAAACGCTTATTAAAAATGTTATATATCCGTCCGTAGGCGCATTGTTGACTAACAGCGGTTTAACAGTTTCCTAAGGAGAAAAGTTGACAATGTTGACCATGGTTGGGATATCCATGTGACGTCAATAACGCTACTTATTCGTCTTAACTCCTGGGTAGAAATATATCCGTTAGAATTCCGCAATGGATGCATGCATTATTTTTTACGGCATGCCAATATGAGTCTATTTGGCATGCACTCATATTGGTGCGTGTACAAACTTGTCTTCTGCATTTTCCAACCTCACCAGACTCATATTAGCATTTTACATGCTTGTCTTATTCGTAATTTACAACCGACAATATTTAGCATTTTACATGTTCCATGTTGACTCATATTCCTTTCTTTGCTCTTTAGGAGCATTTTTATTTCTTGTTTATCCACTTTTTACATGTCGTTGACATAAAAGCGTTAAAGAATCATTAAGCATTATATATGCACTAAATACTCTGACTCACGTGTGTGGTTCTATGGCAAATTGGCTCAGTTCCACCCTGACACCCCTCACACCAGACCGCTCTACAGCAAGTTAGGGTAAGTGGTTCTATGATAAAAGCTTAGTTTTCCTCCCACCCCTACCCCACCACAGCACTCTACAGCCACTGTGAGCATGCACTTTTATGAGAAAAGTTGCTCAGCTCACATGGGGCTTTCATTTGGTACCAAATTTGTGACCACTTTTGAAAATTTTAGATTTGACCCAAAATCGCCTAAGTCCCCACCCCACCCCACCACAGCACTCTACAGTCACTGCGAGCATGCAGTTCTATGACAAAAGTTGCTCAGCTCGCTCAGGGCTTTCATTTGGTACCAAATTTGACCACTTTTGAAAAATTTCATTTTTGACCGAAAATCGCCTAAGTCCCCACCCTCCCCACCACAGCACTCTGCAGCCACTTTGAGCATGCAGTTCTATGACAAACGTTGCTCAGCTCGCTGAGGGCTTTCATTTGGTACCAAATTTGACCACTTTTGAAAAATTTTAGTTTTGACCGAAAATCGCCCAAGTTCCCTCCCACCCCACCCCACCACAGCACTCTACAGCCACTTTGAGCATGCAGTTCTATGACAAAAGTTGCTCAGCTCGCTTAGGGCTTTCATTTGGTACCAAATTTGACCACTTTTGAAAAATTTTAGTTTTGACCCAAAATCGCCTAAGTCCCCAACCCACCTCACCACAGCACTCTACAGCCACTTTGAGCATGCAGTTCTATGACAAAAGTTGCTCAGCTCGCTTAGGGCTTTCATTTGATACCAAATTTGACCACTTTTGAAAATTTTCATTTTTGACCACATGACCTCCCACCTACCTGACGCTCCAGATGGCAAAGTGGATCCAGCTCAGCAAGATGGGTGGGTCCGACGGCAAAAGAGATGCCAGGAATGAGCTGGGCGCCCCAGAAAACCCCTACAGACAAAGTTTTGAGAGGCTAAGTACTGTCCTATATGGTGTTCCCGGAGGTCGGTACTGACCGGACCCTCCAGACGGCAAATTGGAACCAGCCCAGCAAGATGGGTGGGTCGGACGGCAAATGGAGACCGGGAATAAGCTGGGCGCACCAGAAAACCCCTATAGACAATGTTTTGAGAGGCCAAGTAAAGCCTACTATGGACCTCCCGGAAGCGGTTACCGACCTGACCCCTCAGACGGTCAAGTGGAACCAGCCCAGCAAATTGGGTGAATCGGGCAGCAAAACTGATAGCGGGAATCGATTCTCCGTCCCAGAAAACCTTTATATGCAAGATTTGAGAAGTCTATCTTGAAAAATAAGCGAAAAAACTAAGTTCAAAGTCGGACCCAACATTCACCAACTTTGGCGGGCCACTGTGGCGCTGTGGCGCAACATATCAAAAATCCGACTTCAAACGTCATAATCCGGATATATGTCCTTATCAACCATATATAACTTGTCTGGTTTGTATTTGCACAAAGAGCTGGAAAGAAGCTAATCCCAGGCATACTTTTGGCCATTTCGACGTTCTGAGCCGACTTTGTGGCGCCACTGTGGCGCTGCGGCGCACTGTGGCGCGGCGGCGACCACATATATCGAAAGTCAGTAACCTATATATATTGATGATATACCGCAATAGGTGTCTGAACTTCGCTACATTCTGTGAACGAGGCTACAAAATGGTGACATGATACGAGGGTAAAACGGAGACACCGGAAAAAAAACATCGCCGGCATAACTGCCGGCAGGTGTAACTTTTTAACGGTAAGTGTTAGGGGGATGAAATTTTCCAATTATACTAAACTCGACACGGACTTTCTTTTGCGCACAAAATTTGCGCATGATTTGCGCAGGAATCTGCGCAGCCTCTGCGTAGCGCCTCTGAAGGCAGTCATTGGGGCGTTTTGACTCATATTATAGGGGTCGCTACCGCGACCCCTATGACAAGCTGCTTGTATTAAAAAATAACAATATACTGTCATTTTTTAACTTTTCAAATTTTTTATTTTTACCATTCTTTACTTGATAGCAAGGATAAAAAACTCAAAATTTGGTTTTTAGCTGGACCTTTAGCAAAACTAAACCAAATCAATTACTTTCAGGACCCATCCCTTGGATAGGTCTTGGGCTAAGCTTTAAACCACCCCAGTTTTCTTGCTCTACGACCTGCCACTAAGTTGCAGCAGCCGAAAGTAGCTTATTTTTTGTTAAATGTTTAACAAAAAATCACCCGTTAACAAAAATGATCAGTGACTCTACCATCCTGGTCAGTTTTAGACACAGACTGGGCATCTCAAGTTCTCCCCTCCGTCCGGACTTTAAACAGGAGGAGGAGGACCTACAACACCTAATCCTAAAATGTTCCACCAATCGGTCACCCCGCCAGAAATGGTTCGGGCGGGATCTTACCCTGAAGGTACTGACCAGGGGCCCCAAGGCAGTGATCGGATTCCTTCGGGATGTGGGGCGCCTTCCGCGACCCCAATCAAATTGAAGAAGATTCAATGATCCAGGAAGCCGAATCAGTGACGAATCGGATCCCAAAGAGCAGCTAGCAACGCTTTCTCATCAGTTTTTGGTCGAGCGCACTAAATAACTTATTCAGAACCCAAAACATGAAACCGCTAACATAATGCTCTAACTAAGGCAACTGACTCCGCCAAAGTCTTAGTGGTCACTGATGGCCCCCAGTAGCGTTCAGTATGAAGTCTGGTGGCTCTAAAATGCCCTTTTAACACTAAGCATGCCCAAGCAATTTTGACCTGCTATCATGAGACGCCCACGCCTTAATACATTGTAGAATCTTAAAAACGATCGCTACACTTTAGCGAATGCATTTATTAAACACGTTCGGTGCGCACATGGGATTCCCATAGTTGTTAGAAGTGTTTAAACAGGATGGTCGTTATTCCAGAAACCATGTTTTAACATAAAATCCATGGGCCCCATGCGGGTATTGTACCGTTATTCTGAATAGACACAGATTCGTAGCAATGTCAAAAAATAACATTAAAGGGGTGGTATCCTTTTGTGCAGTGTTTTCGTGGTGACTCATTAAAACGCTATAACTTTCGCAATTTTGGGAGTTGGAAAGACCTTTATACATCGTTTTAAAGCTTATAATCAGGACATTCACATGAGTTTACGAAACTAATTAAAAAAACTAAAAAGTTTAAAAAACTAAACTAAAAAATAGCAAAAATTTTCTGACATAACGGCTAAATATAGAACAAAAATTTTTGAACATCGATTTCTCAAAACTGCGGAACCAGCCATAATTTTTTTGCGCTATCATACAGAGGACATATGGGCTGAGGGACGTTTTTTGGAGTTTCGCTCAATGTTGCTTAACGGTGCAGAATGCCCGGAGACACTAAATTTTTAAACTTTTAACTAAATTTTTTCGAAACTGGGAACGTTTTTGTCAAAACCAAAAAATGTCCCTCAGCAATAGTACGAATTTGCACTCTGCCAAAAATCTCCAGAATCCGTCGAGTAGTTTTTGAGAAATTGATATTTAAAACAAAATAACCGCAGTTGTGCCAAATCTCTAGCTGAAAGCAATAAACTCCGGTTAATAGGAATCATAAAATGTGCATTTGGACCATGCATGTGCTTGGGGGGTTTGTCACAGGGTTGGAAGTGGGTCATGGGTACCCGCGGGTCGACTTTCAGGTCAGTCGGTACCCACGGGTCAGAGCGGATCAAAAGTTATTTCTGTTTACACCAATTTTTTCCTAAATTTTGGGCTAATTTCACAGAAAATTTACAATTTGTGTTAAATTTTCAATTTTACTTTAACGTTTGGCTCTTTTGAACGTGTTTATACATTATAATATTGCTTTTATGATAAAATTGTTTATTTCTATTGAATCTGTCTTGAATCTTCAGTCAAAAATATTACAGTACTATTTCCCTGACATATTCATTGGCATAACTATTTTATTATCACTGAAAGCCTTTAATGCCACTGATTGACTGGCTAACCGTTTTTGCAAAAACAATGCTGATAACTTACTCAGCCTGCAGAGCTTGAAAAACTGCTTCCTCCAGTAGATATTTACATGCCAAGCTTAAAATGTCGACATAGTTCTACGCGTTATGATCTTTCCGAAATTAATTTGTGCTATGTACTCTTGGGACTAATAAATAATGTGTATGATATAAACCACTAAAATGGAGGTTTGCTACCATATCCAAGTTGGGAGTGGACAGTAATATGTAAATACTCGTGCGGTAGACGTCACACAGCTGTAAAACATTAACCAGAACGGGGGTTGAACTTTTATGAAATTGCTACAAGCAAATTTGCCTAAATTCTGACTCTCGTTACAGATCGATGTCTCAACACTTTTGCGATAGCATAGCTTGCTCAGAACTACCGAAAACGAAGACTAAAACTAATGGAATTAGCTTTGAACTTGCCAAATTTTTGTTTAAAAGTTTTAATACTTCACTATGTTCATGTTTAAAAGGTTAATTTTGCTCGATGCATGCTATACAGTACTTAAATATGTGAAAATGTCCAAATTAAAGAAGTGGGTCAAGTGGGTAGCCAAAATCTCAGTGGGTCGCGGGTCGTGGGTCGCGGGTCAGGGTCCGCGGGTACCCGCGGGTCACGAAATTTCGACTCACTTCCAACTCTGGTTTGTCACCTCCCCCAGACCTGGACCGGGCAAAAAACCGGAAAATCCGGTTTTCTGGTGGGCTTCGGTCGCCGGCTCACCCCCCCACCAAGAACTTCCCCTCCTGCACATGACTGATTTGGACGCTGTATCGATTGAGTATAAATGGACCAAATTGTTCATAAGATTTGGCAGTATTTTAAAAAAACTGATTTCCTCGAAAATGGCCATTTTTTGACCCTCAAAATGGTTTTTTGCTTATATATACTGACTTAAATACTGGAGATAGCTCAAAGGTTGTATGTAAAAGCAAAAATGTTCATTTTCGTGTCCTCTTTCCAGACATATCAACCAATCCGGTATCTCGTTTAACTATTGGGAGGGGAGCCTAAGGCCAAAAACCAAAACTTCACGGGACTGGTCCCAGAATGTTAAACGGAAACAGGTTATTTCATAAGTTTTAGCCATTTACGTAAAGGATTAAAGCCGTATGAGTTAAAAATACCCGAACGGAAACCAGCACCTTAAACAACCTATACGTATTAGTAGTGTATGCGAGTCGCATTAACACGGGGTCCATTTTTGGGGGTCTACCACCCCGACCTCGGCGAGGTCTACCCCTTCTTGCTCAAGGAAACAGTAACGTCATTATGGCTAAGGCGGTAATCGAACCTCGGACCTTTCGATCCTTAGTGCGGCGCCTTAACCATTCGGCTACACGGTCGCAGATCCGATGGTTCAGTTTGTGAAACGGATATACTTATAAAGCCATCCGCTTTAACTTCACAACAGACTTGTCTTGACCGCATTGCCTAATTTCCATTCCTGGGAAAGTTACCTACGCTAAGTACGTGAACGTTTGCTGGAGGTAAGCACACCACTGTTTGCAGCATTCATCGATCTCAAAAAACCTGATACTGATAATGTGGATAAAGACATCTGTGGAAAGCCTGGTCAGGTAAGGCGGTAATGCGAAGCCGGTCCGACCAATGTTCTTGTATTCCTCTACACATACACATAAAAAACTGATCAGTAGAAGTTCAGCGCAACTATACAGTCTATTTTCCAGTCAGCACTAAAGTCAGACTAGCTCTGCTATTGTAACTGACATTGTTGTTTGAAGTAGCCAGCGTCAAACGCCAGAATCAAGAACAGATCTCCCAACAGCAGTCACGGGTTTTGATTCAGTCTCCACAGAGTTTGGCCTTTAAGTTAGCCTTACTAAACCAAAATTGTGTTTTGGTAGGGAACTGTCACATAACCTGCCCAACCATACGTGAAGCTATACTTCAAAGAGACTCAGACTTCAATTACCTCGGCCGTACCACTTTCCAAAAGGGTTATCAAGAAGGCAGTGAATCAAGAACGCTATTCTACATGAGCTGGCTACCTCATTTCATGCTGGCAGCCGAGGGTTATATCGCCCGCCTCTCCGATACCCGGATCCCAAAACTGGCCCTGTTTTATCGAATCCCTAATGCTCGGAGGGAGACCCGTGGGCGCCCAAGCTTACGTTAGCGGGTCTGGGTCTTTCAACCATTACGGGTAGCCAATAATGTTATGAATTTGGCTCATGAGGCGGAAGTCTTTATACGGACCAATAAATAAGCTATTCGAATAAACACAGGAATCGTAGTAATGTCCCCCCCGCAATCGTATCGTGCTGTCTCTCCTCAGCCCCTGTCTTCTACGGTTATATTTATGAATACTTTCTGTCATTCTCAACATAAATTCGGCGCCAGCTAAAAGCAGTGCCATGAGCAGGAACAGAGCTGAGGCTCGGCTCAGTCCGAGTCTGAGTGTTTTGGATTTCTTTCTAGCACTTACATGTTTTTTGATTTAATTATAGGTTTCCTTTGTACAATGATTTTTGAAAACTTGCTGTTTGGGAGTACAAAAGCAATCCTGAGTTAACACTAGTGGGAGCTTGGCCGCCAAAAATAACTTTCCAGAATTCGCTACCCTTTTTGGGAGGAGCATCTAGAAACCCTATTGGAAAGATTAATAGAATATGCACAGAAGTCTAGTTTTAAGCTAATGATAAATAAGGATACATGACGTTCAACGTAAAAAAACGGGAAAAACTAATATTTAATAATAATGACATTATATAACGGAAGAATGAAAAATTATGTAGAAATTCAAATCTTGGATTTTTCGAAATTTATCCGAATCCGATTTCATCCGGTACAGTAAAGTAGAAAGTAAAGAACAATGCTAGGTCTTTCTGGTTTTAAATGATAGCTTTTGGTGCACAAGCAGGGTTGGGAGTCTCGGTCTCGGTCTCGCCCAAAAGCCGAGACATGGCGAGTCTCGGTTTCGGTCTCGCTCACCCAAAAGTCTCGGTGTCGGACCGAGACCAAACATTTTTTGAAAACATCAAATTTCAGCGAAAATTTTAAATCAATACAGTGAAAATTAACAAAAGAGGTGCGGAAACTGGATGTTTATGTGTTAAAGCCCCTAATATTGTTCCTAAGTCTCAAAAACTGGAAGAAATTAAATTTAAGCTTGAAATGGCTACTCTCGGTCTTGGTCTCGCTCTCGCCCAAACGCCGAGACTAGGCCAGTCTCGGTCTCGGTACCCTGGTCTCGGTCTCGTTCTCGGTCTAGGTCTCGGTGAAATCTCGGTCTCGCCCAACCCTGTGCACAAGGAAATCGACCAGGCGAAGGCCAGTATGAAGTCAAAATTAGCCGCCGACTTACGCCGGTGGAGAAATTCGCGATTTAAACAACTTTATTTCCTTTAGTCAAACAGAAAATTGTCGCTTAGCATTCTAAAAGAACAAACTGTTAGCTGCACTCTTTGTAAACCAGTGATTGGTTTGAAAATGCAGCTATTTCGTCAAAGATTAACGCTGTTATATACGGTAAAAGTACCTGAAAAGAAACACCATCTTATAGATGTCTTGATTCAGCGCTTGGAAATAAATCTGTTCTTACGTAATTGAACTTTTAAATCCTAATTCATACTAGTTTTTATTGCTGACCTTTGCCATATTTCAATATTCCTCTTAAAGTCACCTGTATACCCAATACCCATATTGCACTTCAATGCATCAAACTACAAAAACTAAGACATGAGATGCTGCTACGACAAAGCCTCAATGTGGCGTCAAGGCAGTGGTTGCAACAGCCCCCGGAATAATCAGACACTGATAACGAGGGCTAAGAGATCAGCAACTGTTTTACTTGGTGGTACCGACCAACCCACTCGGGCTGCACAAAGACCATCCTTGGTAGGGTTTTGTGTGAACCATGGTTCTATTTACATTCCCAAGTGCTGTTTAATTTCAACCACTGTTTCTGTTTTCCAACCACTTTTCGGCCTGCCACCTGGCCTGCTACGCTAAATTCGGACGGGCAAAAGGTGAGCATACCTTGCACAGCAAGAGCGCACAGAAGACAGCTCTCCCTTTTCATAATTTGAAGGTATGAAAAATAAAGGATAAAATAAAACGGGCAGAAAATCCAAAATTATTCTTCATTAGCAATTCCCTTCCTAGTAGCAGTTCTAGACGAAACCAACTTCTTCCAGGTCATCAGTTTTGATTCTGCAGTCGACAGCTCTACTACAATAAATGTTTAAAGTGCTTTCATAGTAGTTTATGGAGAAAAATTTACAAAGAAACAAACAGTAGCAGCAGACGAGGAAGCAAAGTGTTTTCAAAATAAAGTTGCAAAAAGAAGGAATTCTCACCTGTCCTTACACTTGCAAGATCTGCCCAATATAACCTGGAAAAGCTGAAGAACCCGGATAGTCTACGTGCTTTCAAAATTGAAGTCAGAAACAGGTTACAGCTCTGACTGATGAACAATCTGAAGATGACAACATTTGAGTGGATCTGTTGTGGTCGAAGATGGCGGACTGAATAAGTAAACCGGCCTTAAGGTGCCTTCATAGTCGCGAACGCAGGTGTACGAGCAACGTCAAAATCCACTTGCGCGCATCAACGCGCGTCAACGTGTGTCGATGCGCGTAAACTGGCATGCTACAAATGGGCGCGTTGACGCTTCCAGTGGTAGCCCAGCACCAGGGCGTGATGTCACGTTTGGAGGCGTCGACGTGCGTCAACGCGCGTCGACGCCTCCAAATGTAACATGGCAGTGTAGCGCGTTGAGGCGACTGGGACTATGAAATCACCATTACAGGTGCTCGGTCGCAAACCTGGTAGGCGAAGACCGACATCACTGTCGGCTGAATCTGACAGGTTAGCGGCTGCCTGTCGGAATGCCGCAAACCGGGAAACCAAGAAACTCTTGAAGAAGGCACTACGACGACAACTTAACAGCGACAAGGAAAGGAACTGGAACAATCTGGCCCAGAAAATGGAGATTGCTGGCAGAACTGGTAACTCGAGATCTCTGTTTGCTTTACTACGTGAAGCCACTGGCAGGAAACCAAAAGTCTGTGGAGCTGTGAAGGACCATAATGGAAACCTAATCAAAGATAAAGCTCTCCAATTAGAACGCTGTAAACATTCCGATGCATTACTCAACCGGCCTGTTCCGCAGCCCACTCTACCTGGTGCCCAACCACCTCAACCGCCTCTCATCCGACCGGGCGACGAGACCATAGTTGGAGGGAGGACCACCTACTACAGCCGAAATCCTGGATGCTATTCGCCTGCTAAAAACTCGTAAAGCTGTCGGCTACGATGGACTAAGCCCAGAACTGTTCCTGGCAGCAGACACAGAAATTGCCCCACACCTGGAGAAATTATTCGAAAAAATCTGGGTGCAAGCAAAGGCATTCCCCCACCCAGTGGCAGAGGGCAATCATTGTTCCTGTTGAAGAAAGGTGACAGACAGGCCTGTGATAACTATCGAGGCATCTCCTTGCTACCAATTGCTGGGAAAATACTGTCGCTGATTATCCTGAGAAGAATTGTATCGCAGTTGGACAATCGGATGAGGGATCAGCAAGCCGGCTTCCGGAAAGGACGCGGCGCCGTAGGTCAAATTTTCCTTCTACGTGAGTTGCTGCACCGTAGAAAGATCCATAAAAAGGACACATGGCTTGCCTTTCTGGATTTCAAGGCAGCATTTGATAGTATGGATCGCAGCTGCTTGTGGACTCTTCTCTCCCACGCTGGCATCCCCTCCGTCCTGGTGGAAATAATTAAAGACATGTATGAAACATCAGTTTGTCAAGTACGCGTCGATGGCTCACTTACGAATGAATTTAAAGTCTCGACCGGCGTACGACAGGGAGATATTCTGTCTCCTCTTCTGTTCCTCCTGGCCATTGAGTGGGTGATGCAACAGGCTGTCCTAGATGGAGACGGCGTAGAGGTGGCTGAAAATATGTAGCTGGCTGATTTAGAATATGCAAATGTGGTGTTGCTAGCTAGCTCCGAAGAACAACTGCAGCAACAGTGCAACCGGGTCGACGGATATGGCCGACTGGTCGGTCTTCTGTTAAATGCGGGGAAATGTAAGGTTGTCCCTCCAGTCACATCTGCCGTAGGCCCTGGCAACGTAACTGTCAACGAAGAACCAGTGGAAAGAGTCCGTAATTTTCCATACCTCCATACCATTTTCCATAATTTGGGTCTCCAAAAAATCCCGGGGGGGGGAGGGGGAAGCAAAAATCCCGGGAGGCGATTTCGGGGGGGGGGAAGGCATTTTCGGGGGGAAGGTCAATTTCGGGGAGGGCCCGCCCCCTCCCCCCTGTAAAAAACCCTGGTTACTGGTGGGATGATGTGGGCATGCTCAGGATAGAAACCAGTGGAGGGCAATGGATAATCAAGTAGGTATGGATCTCCGGATCCCATCAGATTGCAGCAATTGAGATGGAACAACCTAACCTAACCCTACCCGAGGTGAGGGAGAAGAACCAGCCTGGGCTAATAAACTATTACATCGGTGGAAGCAGTCAAAAATTACGTGATACATAGATTTTTAGCGGATTCTGTATAGACAATGTAAGCAATTTTCAAAAATCCGGCATTTTAAGAGATAATGGACGCCTTAATGCAACAGAAAACTGTAAATTTCAAATAAAATTTTTAACCCAAAAATTTTGAAAAGTAAAACCTTAATCTTAGATATCCGGAGGGCAGGAATGCGGGGAGTGTGATTTTAGACTAAAGTCAATTTCGGAGGAAGCGTGTGAAAAATACCTGAAGAACAATTGATACGTACATGTATGACAATAACGTTTGAAGTCTTAAATAGCTTTTTCTGAGTAAAATTAAAAAGTTTCTATGGATCCTGAAGACCCTTGGTTAACTTATTGCTGTCGTAATGATAGCATGCCTAAGCCGTCTGAGACATCTCAAAAACGGAATTGGTGCCAGCACGTATATCAGTCTTTGTGCATTATTTTCAGCAGATCGTGATCTAGAGTCCTTCAAACGTGACATTGAAATGTGCTAAATGCCGAACTGTAGGAAAAAACAAAAAAGCATAGGATAAAAACATATCATCGTATACAACTCTTTTCCATAAGGACATAATGTTCACAGATTTCAAATAACCTGCAAATCGTCAGTAACAATGTCTCCACAAATTGGTAAATACGCCTGTATAAGGTATAATCTTGTAGAACTGATCTATAGGTTATTGGTGGCGCGCTGTTTGTTTGTTTTTAAACAATGAATTTAAACAATGTTTTTTCTTCCTGCCATGAAAGCTGATCCCCAATTAAGCAGCTTCGGTAAGAAAAGGCCAATCATCTAGCAACACCTATTATAACGTTTCGGCTTATCTTACAGAGTATCTTTTATCTTATCTTATTTTACGATTATCTTTTACAAATGACCACCCTTGCAAGACTGAATGATTTCGGATCATGGAAAATCGACGATGCTAAACGTCTTTGCGTGATCAATACCAAACCTCCTAACTGCTTACACATCAATAACGACCGTACAACAATTACACTTGGCAAAAGTATGCGTTATGACCATCCACATAACTGACACTTGGGAGGCACCTGTGTGTGTCGGCTGCTTATTTCGAGTGTACATTTTAAACTTTTCAATTGTTGAAGATTGGTTAAGTTTGTCAGGGTTTTAATGACGGTAGTATGACATTTAGCATTACTTGGCAATGTAAGAACATGTTGAGAGTTCAAGTCTCGTATTGTCGGACTACATCGATAGTAAAAATCGTTAGGTTATTCATTATTTACCGATATGGGAAGGAACCGACTTTTCCCTCCTCCGACACAATATTCAATGGAAGCGACCCCAAGAGGAAACCGTACTTTCACTTAAAAAACTCCTCCAGACAATGCATCAATGCAGGATAATGCATACGTACGTTTTTGTCCTCCAGTTGATTTTTCCACAAAGGATTGTTCACGCGGGAACAATTTTCAAAAATAAAGGTAAAACAAAATTAGGCATTTTTGAGGACGGCGGCGTGAACCAGTCTGAGCCATTAATTAATGTAGTAAGACAGTTACTTACCTGACGCAACATATCTGGTGTTGTGGAATGTGGTAAGTTTACAGCATGTATCTGATGTTTACGCTGGCCTATAATAGAAAAATACAACATACAGATAAAAACAAATTTCACCATCCTCAGAAAACATTAACACCAAGAGTCCATAATAATTTCTTATTATTATAGAAGATTCTTATTATTATATCTTCTATAATATAAGGGAATTATTATGGACTCTTGTTAACACTTACATACATTAACATAGGGTCGGGTCCTGGGGGGGCTTGCCCCCAGAAAATTTTAAGGGGGCTTGTACCTTGAACAAAAATTTTTAGGGGGCTTGTACCTTGAACAAAAATTTTTAGGGGGCTTGTACCTCAAGAATAAATTTGCAAAACTTTTCGAAAAATTAACGCTAATTTTATTAAAATTTACAATTTTTTATCAAAATTTGCAAGAAATCTTCAATTTTTAAAAAAATTCAAAATTTTGCCCGATTTTTCTGAAAAATTAGACATTTAGCTAAAAAATTTTGGCGACGCCGGAAATTTTTTGAAATTTTAGTGTAAAAACTAATTTTTCCGGCTATTTTTGCCTATCCCCTGGCTATTTTTGTTACCCCTTGTCCCCGACGGCGGTAGGCTTGTACCAAGAGTCCAAGATTTTCTCCTATATATTAGAAGAAGAGTAAGCCACTAGAGGGCTCCTCTTCTTGGCATTGCGTAACGGTGCTCTGACCACAATACGCGAATGTTCCCCCGTTTGGGGGGGGGGGTCGCTGAAAGAGGTTCCCGTCGCTCAAGCAGGCTAAGTTTTGCTCATTCTGATTGGCTGTTGGCGACCCCCCCCCCAAACGGGGACCCATTTTCGAATAGAACAAAAACTACCGTAATCCTCTGCTCTACCCCTCCACCAAACGGAGGGGGGGTTTTCTGCAATCTGATTGGCTGTTGGCTCCCCCCCCCCCACCAAACGGGGGATCTCTTTTCTGATACAATCCCACCAAACAGAGGGGGGTATGCAATGTCGATTTGGTCGACCTCCCCCCAAACGGGGGAACATTCGCGTATTGTGGGCGGAGCACCGTTACGCAATGCAGTGAAGAGAAGCCCTCTAGCGGCTTACTCTTCTTCTTAGTAATAGTGCAATTATGCACTCTTGCATGTACCTTGTCCGGGTTGGGGCGAGGCTTGGACCCCCCCGCGTTAACCTAGGAACACTTATTACAATACACGAAAGAAGGGGAATCGATCAACTACAATGTTAAATCATAACGTGAGGAAACACTGACTTAAAGCAACTACAAACTTGCATAAAGTAGCATTTGAAAACTTTCCTACAGTCAAATCAGTGTACCTGCGCTCTCGGATGAAGCTGATACTGCCGGTTTCGTGTCAGTTGAGACGGTGGGAGCCTTTGTGACTATGTCACTGAAACGAGACATGCGAATGCGCCTTGATTCACTTTCATTGACAAAGGGACCACTAGGCAAACTCTGACTAAATGAAGGAAGGCCCAGGCTAGGAAACGCAGGCGGAGGCGTCACTAAGGCTGTCGCCATTGTCTTCTGCGCTGACCTTAAATCATACAACTGCTTCAGCAACTGCACTGCCGAAGCCGCCTTTGGCATCAGGTCCGAAACAGTTTCGCTGGTAACGGTCGGAGCTCCCGAATCAGCGCTGACCATACTAACCACAGAAGGAAAATTCTGATTGCCAACGCTCGCAGCTTGGGCTACTGAAGAGGATGGAACGGGTTCCTTCACCTCCTCTATTTCCATTGACTGGTGTCGCCGGTTGCTCGACGGGGACACTGATTCGCGAGAAGTCGCCTTTGTGTGACGACGGGAACGGGATCTGGATCGGGAACGAGACCGAGAGCGTCGACCCGACTCTTGACGTCGACGTCGACGTCTACGGCGTTTTCCGCTCACCACAGCCTTCTTGATGACGGCCACAGCCTGCAGGATTGCGCGCTGAATTTCCTCCTCATCTGAAGAGTTCCAATCGTCATCGCTGCTAGCAGATGAATAGTCGTGACGATGTCGGTGACGGCGGGAACGCTTCGTGGAGGCGGACGGAGGCGCAGACTCAGCACTGGACTCAGCCTTGGAGGCCTGACTTCGGATAAACTCCAAATGTTTGCTCAGAGAAGAACTGCCGCTCTGTTGCTGCTGCTGATCTAAACAGTAGAAGGATTTATTGAAACGGAACTTAGCGTTGAAAATGCATTGTAAAAAGGGTCAAAACCAACCTAATTCTGATGAATTTAGAACAGTTGAAGTAGACAAAAATTACTTGAACACAAATTACTTGCATAAATGGTTCGCCATCGTGTTTTACACATCCAAATTAAAAAGCATTGGCCCAATCACAATGTTTTTTCAGTTTGTTGAGAACTTTCGACTGATACCAAAATGAGCCCCATCAGGGGGATTAGAATTTAGACCATCTTCAAACATCATTGAGTGTCGTGTACGTGTATTTGCATGCATGGGACGAAAGATAAAACTTCACACCATCTTCTGACCAAGTACGTGCACCTTTCAAACCTTCTGACCAAGTACGTGCACCTTCCAAACTAGTTAAACATTAAGCATTAATGTTTAACAAACAAGCTAGCACAATAACACAGAGGGCATCCTTCAAAGGTCGACATCTGGCACTAACTTCGTTTGTTAGCGATTTGCATTTCCGTTCCACTTTATAAACAGTTTTGAATAAAGTCAAGTCGACAACTGACGTTAGTCGAGACCGGTGAGAGAAACAAACTAGACTGGACTACCGAAAATCGGCACTACTATTTGTCAATACTTACTAGCTTCTGACACAGCTTCAGCCGTAACCGTAGGTGCTGGTAATATTGAAGCAGTATTGGCCTGAAATGCTGACGGTGCTAAAACGTATATTTATAAGAATACAGTTATAACAACCGTAACATGGGATGCAGATAAGAATTTGCGATCTGACAAAGAAGAAAATACAAATGCTATAACCAATCGTGTACGTAAATACTCAAACTTTTACGAAAACTATAGCATTTTTGTTTAGTAAAAGTGAATTAATTACAAGTTACAAGTTGGTTATATTTTCAAAAAACTGCATTACCTGGAGTACTTCCTGATTCGTTACAACTGTGATTACTTGCAACTACGACTCCTTACACAGACGCATTATGACTTTTATTTATTAGCTGATGCAGACTGAAGTCACAAACGATACTGTTAGTGACACTGCAAGGCAAGAACTCTACCTGAATGCATCGAAGCTGACTCAGAGCATACTCCTGTGCCCGGAGTGGGTAAGACACCAGAAGAAGCAGCAGTAGCTTGACCTGCTCCGGGTGCTAAAATAATATAAGAATAAGATAAGGTATACCAACAATGAGAAAGTAGTTCGAGCAGAGAGCTTACGCTTATAGATAGTATTCATCTAATAGTCACCTAATGCATCAGATTTGTTATACTTTTAAAATAGCAAAACAGAAAATAGAAGTAAAAAATGTGAACGTGCACAGACACATCATCCTTTTTGAGAGGTTGCGAGGAGATATTATTTCGATGTTTAAACAGTAAGCGCAAAAATATAGCATAGTAAGTGCAAAAATATAGCATAGTAATCACTTTTACAGCAACAATCTCCAACATAAAACTTGTAATTATTCGTATCACATGATACCCTGGGTAAGCCTGGAGGTTGACACAACTTAGTCGGAGAGAACTATTTTTGCATGCAAATATGAAGCATATCACGAGTGCACACTCATACTAGGGGACGCGGATACAAAAATATAAAAAGCTAATGTACGTTCTGCGAGAGAGTTGGGCAAAATTTGACAAAATTTTGATGTTTATGTACAAAAATTTCCAAGCAAAATTTTATTCACTTTCCCTAAATTCGAATCAGTTACGCTAAAAATTCCTGCTTTGTGCATCTACAATAAAATTAGCTAACAGCAGAAGTATCCAGAACAAAAATCCATGCACAAAAATTACATGTCAATTAGATAACAAACAAATATTATGCTTTTAATTTTAGTTATTTTGAAGGAACCAAAATTTAAAAAGACACGAGATAAAATCTCAGAAAATGCAAAACATTTCTGTTAACGTTATATTTAATTTCCCCCTCCCTTAAAATATGAGTGATTAAAACCACAGAATTAAGAATCACACTCACCAACCAAAAGAGGGGCTCTATTTGACAGGCGCTGCTGCAGAGCATTTGCAGCAGCCGAATTCATGGACGTGTTGTTGGACAGCCACGACTGTCCATCGCCAGAAGACAAAGTTGTCATGGTATTTCCAAAATTGCCCCCAAACTGAGAATGTCCAATAGGATTGTCCAAAAGGGCCCGTCCTGAGTTCCCACCGACAGGAAACTGCCCAAACGACACGCCCGGGCCATTGTTAATCCCCGGCTGGTTGGCATTCATCCCTGCAACCGGAGCGCTTAACAGTGTTCTACTGTTGGCATCTCTGCTATTGCTGGCGCCAGTAGCAATTGCTCCACCAGGGTGGTTGAAATCCGAAGAAGAATTTCCTGCAGTTTGATGTTCCACTACACCAAAGGCAATCTCTCGACCGGACCAATTACTCTGTTGCTCAGGCTGCTGAAATAATAAGCACGTGTGAAGAGGTGGACCAATGTATATATACTATTAACGTCAACATATTTTTAAGATTCTGTACACAGCAAACAACATAGACGAAACCTAGTTACCGGCTCAGTTCCCTATGAAAACCTATTTATTTCAATTTTTCTTACCAATTTCCGAGAACCTGAAAATTCATTCATTCTGTTGCTATAGGCAATCATGCAAATATTCCAAATTTATTCAGCAATGCTCAGAACAGATCCCACTGCAATTATTAAATTTAGTCATCACTGCGGAACCCTTGTTACCCGAGTCTTACAAGAATAATTCTAATGTAGTTTCGCTGACTAAAACCCCAACAACAAATAAAGAAACATTAAGTTTCTAAACAAATAAAATCTAGAAATTATTTACTGGTCTAAGTACTGATATGATGAAAAGCTGACCACTTTTGAAAAGTTTCATTTTTCAACCAAAATCACCTAAGGACCCCATCCCCTACCGCCTACCCCCACCCCCACTACAGCACTCACAGCCTAACCAGGTGTTGCGGGACTCGTTTCACTGTCCTCAATGAAAATTTGCATTGGAAACTTATCAGTCTCCATTTTCTCTGAGCCCAGAGAGAAATTAAATTTGAGCAAACCTTTGGGATTTATGTAACACCAAGCAGCGCTAACTCCATCCTCATGCGTGTGTTTACGCTTTTATTCAACTATCAACTATCAACATGCCAAAAACTGCAACAAACGCACTGTTTGATTGCTAAGTTCAATAGCAGCATGTCGCTGTAACATCATAACTTCGGCTTCTTCCCTTCGTTTCTCCATCTCCTTGTACTTTTTCCAACTATTGATTTCGTTACAAACCTCAATCAACGAACTGCCGACGAGACTGATATTCCTGAAAAAGGGAAAAAATAAAGAATTAAAATTTAAGCTAAAATTAGAAAAGAACAAGGTACCAGCTGATACGTCGAATACGTAATAGACAACAACTGGTATCTCTAGTTTTCTGCAACAGAATTTTATGCGAATCCTGCTGTGCAAGCCAGTACATAAAAATAAAAAAGTATTTTTACTTCTTTATGATTAATGCTTGTATCCTTCGTCGATCCGCCTGCTAGCCCGCGTTTACCTCATTTTCTTGATGTCAGTACATAAAAATAGTTTCATTTGCCCCACCTGTCACGTATTGCCCTTCTTGTCAGATCTATCGCAGCAACAGCAATTGACACTTCTGTAAATTGGGCAAATCCATAAGGCCTTACTTTCCCAGAGGATTCCTCGAATAGCAAAACGCCATCAGTTACAAGCTGATAACCTGAAAGATAACATCTTTTCAAAAAGTTTGTAAGTACACAGTTTGAAATTTTGAAGAAAGAGCAAAATTCTGGTTCAGAAACTGGATATTCTGATACGGTCCAGGTGTTATTATATAAGATAATTTTCGGATATACTGTTATTGCTCCTTCTGAGATTTTTGTTTTTGCTTCTATATATATGTACCTTACGAGAGTCGGGGTCATTTGCTTAAACTAAAATGCCTAAAGTTTTCTACCGATTTATTAAAATTTTCTTTTGCCTGTCGAGTAATAAATCCCTGGAATGCATTACCTAAACGCGTTATTCTTAGCAAAAACGATGAATTTAAAGAAGGATTGAAAAGTTGTAAAAGCATACTGTGCAAGTATCTACGTGTTTATAAGTAAAATATATGTACGCATTGTATTTCCGTCTGTATTTCTGGTACATAGACATTCAATAAATTGTGAATTTGTCTGCGTTGTCATTTCCGTTGCTCATAACTTTGGAAATAAAATTCTTGTGCCGATTAACCCCCATCCGGTAACATATTTTGTAATTATGTAAATTTAAATGGTATTTTACAATTGATGCCATTGACAAAGAAATTTAGTTGTTTTTGCTTTCAGTTCTAAACTGGTTTAATTTTCATCAATTCCTAGGCTCTATGCAGTTGAAAGCTGCTGTCTGCATCATAAAATTTTTTTTAATTTGATGGCAGATATTTCAAGCGGGCCAATCCAATTTCGTTAAGACACGTTCCCCTTGCCCACCCCTCCCCGCTACGAGCCTGCTGCTTTACCTTCAAAAAACGAGCAGATGTCCTCGCGAGTGCAGTCAGCAGGCAACCCTTCCATCCGAAGAATGGGTTCTTTAACTTTATCCTTCCTTTCAGCAATACTTTCCGATTCACTCGTCATTGTGTCCAAATCAGAAAAAGAAACTGAAAACAAATACAAAATGTTAACAAGAGTTCATGTTAAGCTTACGCTTTCATCAAACAGCTCAACCATGCCTACCAGTATCAGACTCAACTGTTATCAATTATGTGTGCAGCTTCTCTCGTACTTGAGAGGTCCACATTTGTCGATGTTTGGCCAGACTTATGCGTGGGATCCTCACTTTTCAAAATCCTAGATACGCCCCTAATTCTTGCAAATTGTAACGACTGAGGAATTTTTAGCTGACATTCTTTAAAATAAAGAAAAGAATTAAGGCTTAGGCTCACGCTCCCCCTAAATTTTGGCGTCAAAATAAGCCAATACACTGCTGTAGAATAACCAACATTAACGTAAATTACCTTCAACATAGCGCTTTCCACAGTACGACTTGTGCAGCTTCATGCAATCCTTTGCAGCGGCGAATGAATTAAATTCTACGTAAACATTTCCAGAACCAGGACCACGAAGCTTCTTGGCAAAGCTGATCTTAACTGCATGCTTGCTCAAATCTGAAGCAATCAATGTGCAATTCTGCTATAATTATCTGGGCTTATTCTAGTGGGGGGGGGGGGTGGGGGCCCCCCATAAACACCCTCCCCCCCAAAAAGTGGGTGCCCCTTTTGGTACAAAATTTTGCCCTGAAAAAATCGCTCAGAAGGCCAAATTTTCAAAAATTTTCCGGCTTCGCCGGAGATTTTTACTCAATTTTTGCCCTTTTCAACACTAAATCTGCTAATTTTTGCTATAAAAATCAACTTTTATAGTATATGCCAGAAAAATAGCGCTATTTTTAGCATATTTTCGAAAAATTTTCGCCCCCCCCCCCAAAAATTCCTTGCCCCTCGGACTTTTGGGGGGGCCTCCCCAAGAAAAAATCCCTAGAATAAGCCCAGTAATTACGTATACGTATATATACATGGGCGCACCCGGGGGGGGGGTTGGGGGTCCCGACCCCCTCTTTTTGTCCGACCCCCCCGGGAAGTTTTGGGGAGAAAGCAAAAATTGAGCTATTTTTAGTGCATAAAATTCAAAATTATGAAAAATTTTCGCGCCTGCGGCGCTTTTCTATTTCGATTTTTAGAATTTTTCTCGCTTGCGGCGCTTTTCAATCTCGGCTTTTAAAGTTTTTTCACGTGCGGCGCCTTTCTAACTGAATATAAAAATTTTTCTCGCCTGCAAGAATGCTTAATAACTTTTACAATGTTTTGGCGCCTCCGGTGCTTTTTTGCCTCAATTTTTCGCGCCTGCTTCGCTTTTCTGTTTTTCTATTTCCATTTTACTGAATTTCCGCGCCTGCGACACTATTCTATCTCGATTTTAACAATGCGCCTGGCAGAGCTTTTTATTCAAATTTTTTCAAGCTTTCCAATATAAATTTAGCCATTATATATGTCGAATTTCGCAACTTTTACTGAAATCTTTTTAAAGATTTTCATTACGGCTTTTTCAAAATTTCAAAAATTTTCTCAACTTTTGGGGGGCGGGGCCCCCCAGACCCCCCGAGTCGACTGGCGACTAGTCTTAAATCTCTCCAATTTTGCTGCTCCCAAAATGACTCTTTTTTGAAAACTGTCGCCGCCCCCCTCCCCCCCACGCGTAAACGTATCAGGGGAAAGCAAAAAATTTTTCCGGCTCGACCCCCCCCCCCTTTTCAAAATCCTGGGTGCGCCCCTGCGTATATACACATATTATGTATACACACGTCAGGCAAGTAGTCGGGATGGAGATTTGCTCCAGAAACTTTGGCCGTATCTGCGCCGCGGAGCTCTTCTACATCCTGCAGAGCTGATCTCAAGTTAAAATTTTTTCTATCGTTTATTCTATGACATCGTTCAATCATATAAAATTTTTAACAATTTTCGCACCTGCTGCGCTCTCCAATCCTAAGTTTCAACATTTTTGTGCCTGCGTGGTTTTTTTCCGCTTTTTCAGCAAGCGGCTCTCTTCCGTCAGAAATCTTTAATTTTATCTATCCCAAATTATATCAGCGGACGCTTTAGCAGTACAAACCCGGCGCATTTTTGCACCGATTTATAAAGTTTTCTAAAATTTTACTTACGGTTTTTTCTGTAAAGTATAAAGTAAGTATTCTTATTTCAAATTTTTAAAAAGGTTAGTTTGTACTGGGGATTTTTCATGTTAAAAGATTTTTCAACTTTTTATTCAACTTTTGTAAACGCTTCCATTCAGGAGATTTATCATAATTTCAAAAACATTTCAACTTCTGGGGACCATTCCTCCCAGACCCCCTGCGTTGATGCTGGCTATATACGTATGTACAAGAATAAAAATGCTCCGATGGAGCATGAAAAATGCAATATGGGTGACATTCGGTTGTAAATGGACAGAGGACTAGGTTTTAAAACGTTAATATGGGAGGGGCAGGCTGTAAATGCCATAAGGACTAGGTTAAAAGCGCACTATCATGGACCAGCTTCGGCTGAACAACCCATATTCGCGAAAGTCACCCAGTTTCTATCGGCTGCCGCTTGCTGTTGCTATCGGCAGTTCTTCGGAAAATTGTACGATTTGTCAGCATGGCCTCCAAGTGTATATAATGTAGTGGTTCTCCTTATTATACAACTTAATATGTAATACACGTACATGATGTCAACTGCTTTTCGCATCAACTTAATACAAGATTCTGCGCTGACAGTGCAGAAAAAAATACCTTGAACACCTTTCTACCAGAGCTGCATTGTTTATTTGAAATCAGCTTTAATATTATTTCAAATCCGTCAAGCTTTGCTTTGAAAAGCTGAAGAATGTAGATCTTAATAGTACGCATGTCATGTGGAGTGGAGCATGAGTGACCGCGAATAAGGGCTGTTCAGCGAAGCTGGTCCATATTAGTGCGCTTTACCTAGTCCTTATGGCATTTACAACCTGCCCCTCCCATATTAACGTTTTAAAACCTAGTCCTCTGTCCATTTACAACCGAATGTCACCCATATTGCATTTTTCATGCTCCATCTGAGCATTTTTATTCTTGTTCTATTTCATTTTAAGGTTCTCAGTAAAAAAGCAAAAACGTTAAAGCTGTGAAAGAAACTATAAAATTCCGCCAATCATTAATTGTCAACCGAAAGTGCAGAATCAAAGAAGTTGAAAAGTTCCAATTTCTTCCTTCTTTGACAGAAATCCAACATCCAGTATATACCCATGGCTGCAATAGTTTTAGTTACTGTGACTTGCATAGCATATAGCACTCTACTGCAGCACAACAAGATCCAAACTTACTGTCAGTGATGGAGACTCATACGGCACGATTTGTAATGTTCGCCGCACTTGTGTGCAAAATTTCGAAGATTGCAACTTATCTGTAACTAGTTCTAGTCGTGCTGTACTTCAGCAGCACTCTACTGCAGCGCAACCAGATGCAAGCTTTACTGCCAGCGAAGAACTGACAATTATCTGCAATGCTCTTCCGCACTTGTATACAAAATTTCGATCGATTGCAACTACCAGTAGCCAGTTATAGGCCGTGCTGTACTTCAGCAGCACGTACTGCAGCGCAACTAGATACAAACTTTACTGTCGGTGAAGGAAACTCATACGGCACCATTTGCAACACTCTGCCGCACTTGCATGCAAAATTTTGGACGATTGCAGCTTATCTGTAGTTATAAGCCGTGATGTACTTCTGCAGCACTGCACTGCAGCGCAACCACATAGTAACATTGTAATAAGTATACGAAACGTACCTATAATAGTTTGTCATGTCCTAAACTATCTGTATGCCGAATTTCAAATACCAGTGACGAATGAATAACTTGTTATCGAGTGTGCTGTGTTTGGGGCAGCACATAGAGCACGGTGGAAGCTAGAGAGTGCACCAACTAACATAGCTACGGTTCCCCCTTACTCCGGACACAATTTTCACGAAGTTTCATATGTTTAGCCGTTTACAGTAAGTCTACAGCCAGCGTACTATGGTTGCTGCATAACAGTGAGCACGATAGCAGCACCGTATTGCGCTGTAACTGTGCTCATCGTACCAGCGACCCCGATAACCCTTATATGCGTCCCACTCTATGGCCTAAAACAGCATATTTAGCTCATTTTCCAATGGAGCGGGACTTAGAAAGTTTTCGAAAATGGCCATTTCGACTCTTGACCAGCCAGAACGGTCCAGGACCTAACTCGAAAATCGGCCTAACGTTATGACACGCTACCCATCCCAAAGTTTCTTATGCAGCAAGCCGCGTCTCTCTAACTTTGTTCCCTGAGCCCTGTGGCCGTGACACAAAATTGGCCTTTTTTGGACAAAAACGCCGTTTGGCCACTTTTGGCCGGCCGCACAGGTGGCATGCCGGGCCGGGCAGCGAAAAAATATAGCGCGGGGCACATGGGACCATATCGGCATTCAGAAAATATAAACCTTTCCGGCTGAAAACGTCCACATCTTTCAACCACCTCTGCACAAAATTGCATTTTTCCAAGCGTGACTTACACAGAAAAAAAACAAACGGACCTAACTTGTCCGGAAGCGAAAATTTTCAAAGATGAAAATTTTGACCAAAACTTTTTTGCAACGTGTTGTACTCGTCGTGTAGATTCCAACGATACCAAACTTGCCGAGTTTCGTTCAGTATTGAGCTGGCACGGTGCTCGAACGAGTCTCAAAGGGCCGCGCAGCGCCTATTACACCCATATTATAGGGGGTCGCTCTCGCGCCCCCCTATAATACGTCAAAAAATGAAGTAAGCACGGCTAGCCGGCCTTTTTTATTACGTATATATTTCCTTATTATTTATATACGTACATTTATGGCACTTTCCTTTGTGGCCGGCCACATATTTTATGATCTTATCGCTTGGCGATTACCAATAATCCGTTTGCGTAATTTTGTCTAGGTATTTATTATAATTTATTATTAATTAAATTAATTATTTATTAATTTATTATGATGATGATGGAATGAAATGAACAACCGCCCCACAGTACGCAAACATTTCTACACATATATACGTAGGTTGGTACACGTATATTATGTTTGCAATCTGCACTGTGGACCCACCACGTAGACTGCACCTGTCCGCCCCTAGTCCCTACTATTCACAACAACAAGATATATCGAAATCATTATCAAAAGTCATTACTATATAATGCATACGTAAATACCGTTCACTCTTTCGTAAGACACACAGCTACTCAATGCCCCTCGGACAAGTGCAGTCTACAACTTTTGATTAATTTCATAATTTATTCAGCACAAGAGCATTTCCTCATATAGTATAGACTTTTAAGTTAGTGATAAAATTTATTGTAGAAATCTTTTAAAAAAACATGTCAACTAAGAAGATAAAAAAATTTTTTTATGTATGTCATTAATTGTGACTTTCAATTTTCCAATGAATAACTTTATGCTACATTGTAAAATTTCAGTTTATAATAACAAGTTTTATACATGTACCTGAGTATATATATATCGATGACTAAGTATAATTAAATTTGCCATGCCTAAAGTTAGTCCGAAACCCACTAAAGGAACGAGATGTTATGAAAAACCTGAAAAAATTTTCTGGAGCAAAAGTTTTCCCCTTTATAAATCTTTGCTATTATAATCTAGGTATTTATTTTTATGTTGTGTTGCAATTTCATTATAAATAGGGGTCGCGGCAGCGACCCCTATAATGTGTGAAAAGTGGCTGGAGACAGTGTAAAATAAGCTGCGCAGAAGCTGCGCAAAATCCTGCGCAGATCCTGCGCAGATTTCATGCGCAAATTGTAGAGCACATCGAGTTTAGTATGTCTGTGAAGTTTCAGCCCCGTATCACTTACCGTTAAAAAGTTGCGCCCCGGACCGGTTATGGCGGCGATGTTTTTTTTTTCCGGTTTCTCCTATTTGATGGTTGTATTGTACATAATGTTCGCCGCTTTCACGTGATCTGCAGCGGTGGGCCAACCTAAAGGGCTATGGGGTCTAGTAGTACCCTCTAAAGAATTTAAGAATCACAACTTTTTTTGCGCCGCAGCTGCGCCACAGCGCCGCAGTGGCGCCGCAAAGTCGGCTCATAGCGAAAAGTGACCATTTTTGTGGTCGTCGCTCAGGTCGAACGTTACGAGCTGGAGCTGATTTCTTTTTATATTCAGAAATTACATATATTGAACTAACTAACGGTCCAGGTTGCGTTTCTCTATCACTTCCCTAGCGACCACAGTGGCCCGTCAAAGATGGCGAAAATTCGAAAAATGAAAAATCGAAATTTCTCGCTATCTATTTAACTTTGAACGCTCAAATCTTCCATACAATGGTTTTCTGGCACGGAGAATCGATTCCCGCAGTCAGTTTTACCGTCAGACCCACCCATCTTGCTGGGCTGGTTCCACTTTGCCGTCGGGAGGGTCAAGTCGGAAACCGCTTCCTGGAGGTCCATAGTAGGCTTTACCTGGCCTCTCAAAACTTTGTCTATAGGGGTTTTCGGGTGCGCTCCAGCTCATTCCCGGTGTCCTTTTTGCCGTAGGACTCATCCATCTTGCTGTGCTGGTTCCACTTTGCCGTCTGGAGGGTCATGTCGGAAACCGCTTCCTGGAGGTCCATAGTAGGCTCTACCTGGCCTCTCAAAACTTTGTCTATAGGGGTTTTCTGGTGTGCCCAGCTCATTCCCGGTATCCGTTTTGCCGTCCGACGTACCTATTTTGCTGGGCTGGTTCCACTTTGCCGTTTGAAGGGTCAGTCGGGTGGGGGGTCAAGTGGTCGAAAATAAAATTTTTCAAAAGTGGTCAAATTTGGTACCAAATGAAAGCCCTAAGCGAGCTGAGCAACTTTTGTCATAGAACTGCATGCTCAAAGTGGCTGTAGAGTGCTGTGGTGGGGTGGGGTGGGGACTTAGGCGATTTTCGGTCAAAAATGAAAGTTTTCAAAAGTGGTCAAATTTGGTACCAAATGAAAGCCCTAAGCGAGCTGAGCAACTTTTGTCATAGAACTGCATGCTCAAAGTGGCTGTAGAGTGCTGTGGTGGGGTGGGGTGGGGACTTAGGCGATTTTGGGTCAAAAATAAAATATTTCAAAAAGCGAGCTAAGCAACTTTTGACATGGCACCATCCTCCAAAAGTTGCTGTGTTGGATTTATGCCTTTTCAACTGCATATATATACAAGTATACATGTATATATATAGGCCCAACACACATATACATCCTGCACAAAGGAGTAATACGTAACTGAACGCTTGAAATA
>JASAND010021079.1:0-31054 GCA_030248195.1 Trissonchulus latispiculum | reverse complement strand
ATTTTGAGCCATACGTGGTTTGGTTAAATACTTACTGTGCACTGACGCAAGAATTGTAATTTTAACGCTCATAGCAGACTATCAGCTGGATTTGTCTTATAAATCAGCAAGTTTGGTGTAAATAGATTATTCCACAGCAGAAAGATAAGGCCTTTGGTTGTAAGTCTACCTCTATCAGTTCCCTCCCAGTCCAACTGTGCCAAGCATTTCTCCGTTTAGTATAAAGTTGGAATCCTGGCTTCGGATCAACAATATACCCTATGAAGTTAGTTGGTAGTTAACATAACTTAGAGAGTTAGGCGAGTTAGCAGTTAAGAATTATTGATCAATTCATTTCGCACACTGGATTGTGAGTTAAGGAACCGTGTCAAAAGCATGCTTTAAAATATATCGTGTACACAGTTCGTTTACACGAGTTAATTCGTGTAAAAATCGTGCAAGCGGCTTGTTTTGATATCACCAGATTTGACGTTTTTGTAGGCTTTCCAGGCAATAAAGTAAATCACTATTGTAGCAAAGTTAAGAAAAAAACCTTTGACTTAACTTTTTTATGTATCAAAATGGTATCAAGCAAGCAAGAAGTTGCTGCTGCCGGAAAGCAAAAACTTATGAACAAAAAGTGCCACAAAAACATTCGTGTAAAGTTTAAACAACGCGGTTGAAATACGTGTTATTTTTACCGTTTACACGATTTTTTGACATGGTTCCTAAAAATTTACAACTCCACTGCTTTAACTTTCCCGCGAATTTTACTTCCGTTTACTTCTTACTAACTCAGACATCGATATATATATATATATATATATATATATATATATATATATATATATATATATATATATATAAACTGTGACTTCTGAAGGATAGTCTTAAAAATCGTAAATCATAATTTTAAATCTACCCTAAAACATTAACCAAGGAAGCGCATTTAGATTGGCCGTATTTCTGCGGATACCAACTAAATATGAACATAAAAATTTGGATGGAAAAATAAAAACCTATTCACTGACCGGGGATCGAACCACTGCCCGTTCAATTTCAACACAGATGGAAGATTAATTTACTGTGGTTACCTCGCCGAGACAGACTTCAATAATTGTCATTCAGCAGCCCTGTCCCAATTCTCCACTTCCTAATTCTTTTCATTACTGCCCCGGTTCACACTAGAAATGAGGACGAGCCGGACTTTTCCGGCTCGGCTCGGCTCGCGAGCATAGGATAACGTGGGGGGGGGGAATGGGGGGGGTGCAGACCCCCCCTAGACCGACAAAAAACGGGTAGACCCCCTCAGCGAAAAGGAAAAAAGGGCAGACCCTCTCGTCCAGAAAGCAAAAAAGGGCAGACCCCTCAGCGATTTTCACCGAAAATTGGTAATTTTGTAGCAAATTTTAGCGATTTTTTAAAAAAATTTCTTAAAAATCGCTAAAAATTGTCATTTTTTACTAATGTTTGGTCAAAAAGGTTAAAAATTCGCAATATTTGCTAATTTCGGGGCAGACCACCATAAAATTTCGGATTTTTTCAGGGGTAGGCCCTTCGCCGAGGTCGGGGTAGACCCCCCAGAATCGGGCCCCGTGTTAATGTATGCTCGCGAGGGATTGAGATCGGCTCGGCTCGGCTCGGCTCGCGAGGGATTGAGATCGGCTCGGCTCGGCTCGGCTCGGCTCGGGAGGATTTTGAAAGTGGGTCGGCTCGGCTCGGCTCGGCTCGCCAGCTTGAAATTTCAAATTTGTCCGATTACACTGAATTGTGGATTTTCCTGGTTGTTTTAGTCAAAAGGCTATGTATCTGTCTAGCTTTTGTGTACTAGTGAGAATCAACAAAATTCTATTATTACTGACACACTGCGAGCGGCAGAGTCTACAATCATAAGGTTTAATGATACTGGTAAAAGTATGATGCCACGAAACTACAAACTAGGACACCATTCCGGCGACAACCATTCATGCTTGTTTTGCTCAAAATTTATTGTTATCTTATGCTATATATAGAATAGAACCAATGATGGACGCCGAAAAAATCACGAGAAAATTTGGTTTTTGCTTTGTCTTGAAAGAATTGCAAAAAAGATCAATTGCAAAATACTTGAGAACTAAGCAAAAACCTAGAATTTTTTACAAAATTTTAAATTGCAGATATAGATTTCAAATTTTCGAAATTGCTCTCTGTCCATCTTACCTATAATCGTAGTCAATTAATATTATCAAGAATATTTTTAAGCTCTTCACTTCATACTACTTATTCCTTGTATATAAGAAGCGGTTTTGAAACCTTTTTGTTACTTGCTAAATTATTACAAGGAATTCGCTCCGCTACTGAGTAATAGGAGTACGTTGCTTTGCTAAAACTTTTAAGAATATTAAATTGCACAAATGCATTTCGGACATCATATTTTCCCTATTTCCCACTATATATCAGTGCTTAACCTTTGGAATTGGAAATCTTATGCCCTCTTCAATTAGTCTCCGATGGGAGATCAACAACCAATCCTCCAAGCTGTGATCTTGCTACCATTGACCTCGTTACACCAAGATGCAAAATGTATCATCTACACTGTCAATGTCCGGTCGCTCAGATGCCAATGGAACTTCGCATACTTGGTATTCACTGTAAACCTACCACTGCACTCACCAACAATGATTTCAATTTGTGAAACGTCTCCAATCCAGATCTGACACTTATCAATTGGCTACCCTGATGTGACGGCGGACGCTCCTGCCGGATTCGTGTCTCCAGGAATTCTATGGTTCCACCTCAATTAGCCGCCATCAAAGCGCTAAGTTTTCAAGTTGTTCAATTGAATTAATATGTTATCTAACCTTCCCGTTTAAAATACATTGGACAGCACTGCTCTGGTTGGCGATGAAGGAGTAGCCGTTGAGAATTCTCCCTGTCTAGCACGAGATACTCTGTCGATTGGGTGCACTGAGTAGAGTAAAAGGAGAGAAACGAGGCTGGGTATAATTATTGATAACTAAACTACCTACACATGTTAATGTATTTTATGTCGTTTTCTTTCTGCTGCTGGCTCCCCCCTTCACCATTCTCTCCCTCGCAGCCTATTCCCACTCTCCCGGGCGCTAGTGGGCGGGGTGAGAAACCCGTGTTGGATATGTCTCCTCTCCCTTCCTCTCCCCGCGGCGTAGTTTGTCCCAGGCCCCATGACCCTTACAAAAAAAAAATTATAAAAAAATCCAAAATTACAGTACGACTACGCAGACTTTAGTTGTAATATTTTATAAAACGAAATATGAAATGTTGAAATAAATAAGTCAAAAATGTTTCTTTCTAACTACGCCACACACAAGTTAACTTCAAGCAAAGCCTAACATTTGGACTAAATTGGCTTGGAAGGTATGAACAAAGCTAAAGAAAATACTAAATTAAACGACAAAGTAGAAAGAAGAAAAATTCACTGAATTTGTTGGCTATTTTGTTTGAACAAATTCAGAAGTACTACACTGAAATTAAAACTTCGTTAGGGTCGGCTCGCTCGGCTCGGCTCTGAGTTTCAATTCTCCGGCTCGGCTCGGCTCGGCTCGGCTCGGGAGAAATCGTTGCCGGCTCAGCTCGGCTCGGCTCGAGCCGAGAGCCAAAATCCTCATCTCTAGTTCACACTAATTAGCGCACAGGAACAAGCATTGGCCGAAGCTGGCTTAGACGTGTCGGGTAAGTAACAAAATTATGCAGTCTTGTTCACCGCTCCTTTAAGACACATGTTTTCAAATCTGTATGCATCGGGAAGAATCAGCTACGAGTCAATAACAGTAAACAGGAGTAGATCCTAGTTACATATCTCATCTATATCCCCCGCGGGCGGTCGCGGTTGTGGTCAAATTTTCGTGACCGCAATGACCGCAAATTTCTATCAAATCGTGGTAGTTTAAGCCAATCTGTAGTAAAAATTTCTAATTTTTTCAAATTTTCCATTTATTTTGTATGTAGCTCCCGCGTTGGACGAATTATCAGCTTCACATTTGCTGTTTACTTTGCTTAATTTTGGTAGAACGTTTTGGGTAGTTGGACAGGCAGCATAAACTGTCAGTCCTTCCTTACTGTAGTTTCGGGTTTTAATTATCTTTAAAACCTTCTTGTCTAATTTGTATCTTCAGTTTTGTAAATTTCTTGCTTTTATGCCAGTTTTTGTTCGTTTCCATGTGCTACCAGCAAAATACAAAAGATTTTAAATTTCAAGTTTAGGTATGCACTGCGCGATCACTATCGAATCTTTTCTGAAATTTGTACATTTTCTTCCAGTGACAGTTGACACAAACGTTAACTAACTAGTACCTCTTCGTGATAATCAAATGCAGGAATTTCAGTAGTCGTACATTGGATGCCAAAATACAAGGTTGTTGCGTTGGCAAACTAAGTTTCAATCTATTCAGTTCTATCAATATGTTCTGAAAGTTTCAATCAGTGCCATGAGATTAGATGAGAATTAAAGGTTAAAAATACTCGAAAGGAGGCGCCTCAGATTGTAACATGCCGTTTTAAGCGTTTAAAATTAGCTGTAACATATTCATGCTCACGAACGCATGCAGACGCTTACATACGCGTGTCGGCCTGCGACAGGAACTATGAATGCAGCATTAAGCTCGACTGGAAGGTTCAATGCACACATCCAGTTGTGGCTGCAGAGGGTTGGTCGTTTTTGTGAAGATGGTGTTCTTAGGTTAACCACTAAGAAAGAGCAAACCGCTTGCCGCACTCTCTTTCGTGAAAAGGTTGCCCACTACGTTCAGAGTAGTCACGCACCTGGGCAGCCCAGTCCTCACACTCCAAACTGGCTTTACTGTCGTTTCCATAAAAGATTTGGGCAAAGCTAGGGTCACTATAGCGTGCAGGTTGTTGGGGTTGGGGGGGGGGGTTAACGTCTGTATGATCTGAGTGAACTTGGCCATCATTTGATCACAATCCTCTGCCGCTCGCTGCCATTGAACATCCATGGCTTGTTCTGCGTTTTTCATGCTGCTCATCTAGTTGGATGCTGGGCTGACAGAGTAGTTTCAATGTCAAACACTGGCAGTGAAGCAGGACGTTTTTGATATTTACGCAATACACCTCAGTAAATTATTAAGTTGAAGTAATTAAGACGTTTGAAATATATGTTGCTTTTACTATACGCATTTTTAGTAAAATTTTAACTGTATACTATTCGGACAGCATTCGAAAAATTTTGCGGGCATCTGTTGGTTTGCAGGCCGCGGGATCGTCTGTATACTGAGAATGGCTAACCCTTAACGTGCTGGTTCAGATTGGCATATTTTGGGATTAAAATTGGATTTGTCGTTGAATTTCATTCAGATTTGCTAAAATAACACAATTTAGCCTAGAAAACATTTCAGAAAAGTCGCAGCGTGATAATTTGAGTTCCAGAGAAAGTAATTATATTTAGAAACAACACACAGAAATGCTAGCAGATGCAGATTCCTATTGAGTGGGTGAAATCCCGATAAATCCCTCAAACATTTCAGTAAGCGAGCGACTGAAGATAACAGAATGCACATGCACAAAATTTATTCGACAATGTAATCAATGCTAGTTACAATACCCAAAACGAAATGTTAATATCTTTTTCTTTGCATATCCAGACACAACAAGGACAGCTTCTATTGCAGTTATCACCGATCCACTGAACAATATCCCCAGACCTCCTGCTATCCGAGTCAGAATTGTAAAGCCATTAAATACAAACATGCTGACAGCATCCTTGTACTACTAACCAACTAATAAAGTTATTATTATAGCTGATATATTTGTGGTTATATTTATTTTAGTAACAGCTACATTTCATTTAGTCAAGTCTTTAAGCCAATCAAAGAGTTGGCAAGCAAACCATAGCAGGTTTGAGTTAGAGCTACTGCTAAATGCTAAAGAATTGACTAAAAAGCTACACCATACACCTTGAACTACACGAGCACAGACACCAGATTCTCGATTATTCCGGCTTCCCTGAATGTTGTGATAGACGTAAATGTTTCCTAATATATTAACAATGTGTTACTTTCTGATAATTCAGAAACACAGTTAGGCCAAAATTTCTCTTACACTTACAGTAAGTGTTGGATATTCCTGATAATGTAAGAACAAATTCCTTTGAAGGAATATGGTAGCCTGGGCAAATTTTCTGAAACATAAAGCTAAAGTCTTATGTTATAAATATACTAGTTTCCCAGCAGGCATATTTCAACTAAGTTATTAGAAACACATGTCCTCAGGCAGATGGTGGTGCCGAATAAATGCAATTAGTAAAATAATCTGCTGTTCTGGAATGACATACAGATCCAGAACGCTGGCTTAAACACCGATTTCCCAAAACTACAGAATCGGTCATGTCTGCTTGTGCCAGGATTAGAGATGAGGATTTTGGCTCGCGGCTCGGCTCGGCGCGGCCCGGCTCGCGCGCCGAGCCGAGCCGAGCCGAGCCGGCAGCAATTTCTCCCGAGCCCGAGCCGAGCCGAGCTGGAGAACTGAAGCTCCGAGCCGAGCCGAGCCGAGCCGACCCCAACAAAAAATAGTAATTCGACCAAATTTCCCTGCAATATTTTCGAACTTGTTTAAGTAAAATTGCCAATAATTCCAGTGAAGACTAATAATATTGCCAATAATTTTCTTTAGCTTTCTCGATACCTTCGAAGCAAATGTTAATCTTAATATTAGGCTGTCATTGACGCCAACTTGTTTATGGTATTGATATACTTTTAGTAAGAAAAACTTTTGACTTATTTCATTTTACCGTCTCAGTTTTGGTTTCATAAAAATCTTACCTGTAAATTCCATTATTCCGTGTTTCTGGGTATTTGTAGTATTTTTATTTTATCAGATAGCGAAAAGTTGTAACTACTTCTAGTATTCGAGTATATAATATGATCTTGAGAGGATAATAAATTTAACTTGTAATCATAACTGGTTAACTTCGTTAATAAATTTGACCAAGACAACAAGGAACAAAATAAAAAATTCCATGCAATTTGGCGAATTTGAAATTTCAAGCTTGGCGAGCCGAGCCGAGCCGAGCCGACCCACTTTCAAAATTTTTCCGAGCCGAGCCGAGCCGGGTATGACCGCGAGCCGAGCCGACCTCACTTTCTCGCGAGCCGAGCCGAGCCGAGCCGGAAAAGTCCGGCTCGTCCTCATCCCTAGCCAGGATATATTTAATTGAATTCGTCAAATAATAAAATGACAAATCAGTTCGAAAACTTGCTTAAGTAAGCAAAATCCAGGGTGCGCATACATTCTAGCTAATTTCTCCATAACGACGAGCAATTTCAAAATAATTAAAAAGGGATCCCCAGCTATTTGATGGAAGTATCGAATGATGTAACCGATGTCTCACGGAAAAATTTACTTCAGCCTGCAAAAAAAATCAGAAAAATTGCACTTCTTCAAAAATCTGTGAAAAAAACATTTCGAAAACCAATATTGGTTTCATTGTATTCACTAGAAAGATAAAATGTTAAACTGTATTTTGGTATAAACATGGTTTTTAACTCTAAATAGTTAATGAGTAATAATGGTTTAAGGTTGCTGTCTCCAAAAGGAATCACCACCTGAAGAGGGGGTGGGCTAGAAAAAGTTTACCTAAACTTTGTATGAATTTGCGCAGATACAGAACATGAGGCTGTAATTTGGCAAATCCAGAGGCCCTGTGTGTATACATAGTTGTGCTAAATGGCAAGAAATTCCGCTCTAAGCTTTTATGAACTTGAATGTTCACAACTGCTCAAATTGCCATGTTTTGGCAAACGAAAGCCGTAAATTGAGAAAAATCAAATTTCATGGATTTAGGTTGATGTGAACTCAGAGTGGTCTAAAATATAACCACGCCAAATTTCGGCTACTTTTGAAAGGTTGTACACATGATTTTATTGTTACACATGTACGCAATTTTGACAATTTTTGAAAATTCAAGTTGACAAAATCTTTTTCATTCGGAAATTTGTTACTGTTTGGCACAAATGCGCACACCTACAGGGCCTCCTTATATGGCAAATTTCAGAGTCATATCAGGTACCAGGATTAGAATTTTTTCGTCAGCTAGTATACAAGTCTGCCTGCCACGTTACAATAAAACCGAAATTTTTCACACAGAGAGATGCTAGTTTTACTACCTGACTCTTTCATTGGAATTGATATCCCACCTTTTCTTTATTGGAATAATTAGAATTTGGTACTGTAGGACGATTAGGTGTTTCTTCTCACAATACGGTCAGTTTCGCAAACAATGGGAGGCATTAGCATTATTTGAAAGTCAGCCATGGATTTTTAATGCATCCAGCGAAAATTAGGGCATGCCTTGCAGCGAATAAGAACATATGCCATCCAATCACAACATAGATATGCCAGTTAAAAATTCTCAACTTGAAAATAATCCTATAAGAAAAAATCAACAAGTAGGCAACATACCGTGATCTCGTATAATTGAATATCTAAAAGAAAAGTACACAAGTGAAAATATTCCAGGTTGCGGGTAAACTAATAGGCTAAAAGGTTTAAGTTCGAAGATTAGTGAAATTAGATCCGTTGAGAAAAAGAAGCACTTTAATTGTAAGCAAAACGGACATCGAAAAAGTTCGGGAAATCTGACGATACGTAGCAACTTTATGCAAAGATATCGCAGTGGATATAACTATGTTGAAAAAATCTTTCCGACGATTATTCACGTGACTTGTCATTCTAACAAAACAACATAATGGAAACACCCGTTTTCACATGGGTCAGTGGCATTAGGATGGGACTACGTCCTATCTTCCACAAGTTAATACTTGTGCAACGCTTTTAAGATAATTATGCCAATACTGTAAGTCTAATGACTAGGTTACAGTTACAGTATCAGATAAGAGACATCACTGAACAATCCAGCAGCATATAAATTACGGTGTTCAGGAATTTTGATGTGGGATTTTGGATATTTCTCGGAAAAAATAGAAAAGTTAATTGAAGATATGAAGGGAGGTTTGTGACACATTCCATCGTTACATGCATTACATAGTGCAAAGACTAATGCCGTCTACTCTATACTTAAATACTGGACTTAAAGTTACCTTTGAAGCCTTTATTGCTGTCGTTGTAATCACAGCATCATAATATCCATAGCTGCAACAGGAAGCAACGTGTTTGATAATATAAGCAAGAGTACATAATAAATAAGAGTATGACAGCTGGCAGGTTCTCTGTTATCAGCTGCTAACGGCTGACCCCCCTCCACAAATGTGTATGCTCACTTCTAAGAAATTAGGACGCTATCTTTGCGTGTTAAAGCTCGCAACAGACGCACATTGAACCAACTGAGTAGTTGTGTTTTCGAGCTTCAGCATGCAAGCGTAGCGGCCAAATTTGTTTGAAGTGAGCATACACGTTTGTGGGAGGGGTCAGCCGTTAGCGTGCAGAGCATGTACCTGCAGCTGATAACAGAGAACCTGCCTGCTGTCACACTTATATATTATGTACTCTTGATATAAGTAATCGTGCAATTCATTGATGAACTTGTTTCCATTTTTTCCGATAAGCATTCATTGCTCACTACGTAGCATTTGTTAGAAGCAAATGCCTTAGAATGCTTTCATGACATGGGCACGCACTACACACACGCCGCACTGCGCTGCACCGCAGTGCACTGACCAACAGGCAGCAACACTGTGCATGTCTAATGCAGGAATAAATACGGCGTTATTACAGGAAACATCATCAATCAACGAGAACTTACAGCAAGGGAAGAGGATATTGTTTTTACTTTACTTTTTACATTATAAGTAGCAATTCTTCCTTTTGCCGTAAACAACACTTTTACAAACGTTTCGTAACACGGCGAATCTTCAATTTGTAATTGTTACGCATTAATTTTGGCCTTGTTAAAATCCTCCATCGTTTAAGGTGGTGATTCCTTTTGGTGTCATCGACTTTGAACCGTTATTACTCATGCATTACTTAGAGTTAGGAAGCGATCTTTATATCAAAATGTAGCTTAACATTTTCTCTTTCTAACGAATACATTGAAACTAATTTTGGTTTTTTAAAACTTTTAAAATTCATTTTAGAAGGAATATAATTTTCCGGAATTTTTGCAGGTTTAAGTAAATTTTTTCGTGAGACATTGGTTATACCATTCGATACCTCTATCGAAAAGCTGGGGACCCTTTTTTAATTATTGTGAAATCGCTCTTTGTTGTGGAGAAATTAGTTAAAAAGTATGCGCAACTTGGATTTTGCCTACTTTTCCCAACTTTGGCAAGCGTCCATGTTAGCTAGAAAGTAGAAATCAGCGCAACTAAAAAAGGGTCTCGGGGTATTTTTGTGTAGAACACATGTGCTAAGTGGCAGTCCTTCAGCTTTCATAGTGAACGCTCCACAATCCCCAGAAAAAAATTGGTCGTGTTTTTCGAAAAACCACATTTTAAAAAATTACAGCCTATTGGATAGTAATTGGATGACGACCATGCCTCGGATAATTGGCCTCTGTAGTGCCTTTAAAATGATACTCTTGGTTTAATTTTGCGCCATGCATAGCTCAAGAAATAATGAAATATTTGATTTCTGCAGAAAAGACAAGTTTTTGACGCCAAAATAAGAAAATTGGCTATATCTCACGATAGGGAAAAGTTAGAAAGTTGCTTCTAAAAGCAAAATTGTAGAGTTTAACGAGTTCTTTCGAATGAATATTGTCATAGCCATGCAGCTGTTACCAAACTTTCAGAAATTGGCAAAAACCGCCCTGAACGCAAATGTTGAATTTTTGAAGCGCGATTGCGCGGAGGGTGTTAGAACACTAAAACAACTTATTTTGGAAAGTTTCGTTGAATTTCATCTTGGTTTACGCCGTCAATCAACAATATGTGCTCAAAAGGAATCACCACCTTAAATCAAACATTTCACGTCGAGATGGTAGTCTTAACGAGACCCATCAATTACTACCATCGCAAATACTACAGTGTACTGACCAATGGTAGGCTTTTGCACCGCGACACTGATCACGTTTGTGCTAAATGCTCAGCTATTCATTCTTACTTGAAGGGAAATGGACAGTTGCAAACTTTTGTCCAGTTGTTCCTGTTTTCGGTGAACATTCCCACCTTTTCATTTTGACAGTTGTCTAAATGATGATTATCGCTAGACAAATATGTAACCTCAAATTATACATTAGCTTTATGGTCAGATTTAGGGAAGAGTTTGTCCCAAGAACGTATGGAGGGAGCTTGTACCTTGTGCCATAAGCCAAAGTCTAACAGAATTTTCGCAGAATTGTCGTTTAGTGTATTAAAATTTTAAATTTGCTAAAAATATGCAACATTAGTCTTAAATTTTGAGAAAAACTTTTAATTTCTTGTCGACTTCGTTAAGCCACTTTGATCAAATCGTTCCTATAAGCCGGAGTTTTTTTAAAATTAGGAGTAATTATCTATTTCCAGCCAGTATTGCTTCCTGATCTGGAGAGGAGTGCCACCCTAAAGAGCTCCCGTCTTAACCAATAGACCAACTGGTTTTAATATTGTCACGGTAAGAAGACTGGCTTGTTTGGCTTAAGTTTCTAAAGCAAACACAATATTTGATTAGGTGGACTATTTACACACTCTTCGATTCCCAATAAAACAAATTATATAGTTATTACTATAATTATCTATAAACTAAATATGTTATCGGCAAGTGGAGCCCAAAAGGTACACGATTCCTCCGTGACTTGTACGTTAAAATATAAATTTGCTGGAATATTAATAGTATCGTGTGTAAATTTATCTTAAAGTCAAGCTAAAATCTTCAAGTTTACGTTAAGGTGGTGGTATCATTTTGTGCTGTGCTTTAGTGGTGATTTTTTGAAATGCTAAAACTTTCACAATTTTGAGAATTCTAAAAAGCTTTATACATCGTTCTAAAGCTTAGAATCCGTACATTCACATGAGCTTACTAAACTAGCAAAATTGGCACAAAACTATTTTCGGTCATACTTACATCTGGCAGGCTGAATATAGACAAAAATTTTTAAACATCGATTTCTCAAAACTGTAGAATCGGCCAAAATTTTTTCTTGAGCCATGATACGAAGGACATATGGGCCGAGGGACATTTTTTGGATTTGGCTCAACAAGCTTCAATACTCCGGCATATGTGAGATGACACGGAATTTCGCAAGCTTGTATTCAGTTTTCTCGCAACTGGAGACATTTTACCTCAAGCAAAGAAAAATGTCCTTCCGCAATAGGGCGAATTTTCATTCAGCCAAAAATCAGGCAAATCCATTGCGTAGTTTTTGAGAAATCGATGTTCAAAACAAAATGATCGCAGTTTTGCGAAAATCGTTTTTCGGCTAAATCTTTAGCTTAAAGCAACGAATCCCAGCTAATAGTCATTGATAAAATGTGCAATTAGACCGCGTATCGATTGAGTATAATTGAGCCAAAATTGTCCGTACGAGTTGGCAGTAATTTTGAAAATTTCGTGCTCCGCTCCGCTTCGCTCCGCCCTCGTACCACAAAAAATTTTCGTGCAAGCTTTCACGAAATACTCGGATTTGTAATGCACTCGCTTCGCTCGTGCATCACAACCCCTCGCAGTTTCGCTTAGCGTGCCTGTAAATCAGCTAGTGCACTCTATGTTGTGCACCAACCTATCAAAGTCTTACAACATTCTGCACTGCGTGTAATGTTGACTCCAGGCAATGGCGGAATTGAATTATGTAAGCATCCACATATCGAATACAAGTACCGCTGATAGCAGGAAAGAAGGCATAGCTGCAACAACAATAGACTAAATATGTACATAATGAATACACTATTAAATTAGCTTAAGGGGGCACTTTTACCGATTTTCGACCTTCTCCGATTTGGCAATATTTCACATATATTTCATAATCCCCATGGTCCACAAAACAATACAGAAACGTTATGCATGAAATATTTTTCGCTGTATGAAAAATACAGCTCTATAACTTTGCACACATGTCAAAAACATATTGCAGACTGCAGTTGTTTTCGTCTACTGTCCGATTAGACAACTCTCTGTTTTGGCCTACTGCAGCATCAGAGTATCGAGCACTTTACCCTAAGCTATAACGGTCAATATCGCATGCAACCGTCCATGTGTAGAACTTGAAAATCAGGTGTCAACTTCCCCCCGAACACATCTTCAATCTTGCGATTTGGGTGGCGGCACAAAAGCGGAATAGAAAAAACAAAGAACTAATAACGGACATAGGCAAATTGAAGGGTTGCATTTTTGTTAAAGAAGCAGCAACCCAAAAACGTGATATGCTAAGCGTCAAATTTTTTTTAAAACCGACATTTTCAGAATTTTCATATTTTTTGGTAATGTCTCGCCAATTATACTGTAAAAAGTAACCAGACTTGGTATAATAATTGTCCCACGTAACCCAACAATTGGTCCCTCCCTATTGAATCAAACAAATTCGTCGGCTGTTCCTGCGTTATAAAGCTTGAAACAAACACAGAACTCGCGCAAATTCTTCAAGTATTTTTTAGTTGTAGCACTCGGTTCAGATAGATTACATTGTTTCTTTGTTTCAGCGTGTTCGCTGTTACACCATACAAACCTTGCAATTGTTGTCGATATTGACGCATATACCTCGTGTTTGTAGGCACGATCCTGGTACAGGAAATCAGAGTTTCTCGCAGCGTTGATGTTGCAGCTGCTACGCATCGGTGTTGGCAGTCTTTCCTCCTTTACCTAAGCTATATTCATTCAATATATTATAGCCATTATCTTATAACTAACCAACGGCTAATACAGTATCATCACTAATATAATTAAATCAAATTAAACTAAATTATGTTTATGTCCATTTTCATTTAACTGTCTGCATACGCAAAGAGACAGGGATAATAGAGCAAGTAGAACAAAGAACCATAAGACCCCGTCGCGTTAGACAGCATTTCTGTATGTGAGATTGGGCTGTATTCCAATGGGTCCAACGCTTCAAGAAACATCAGTGATAACGGATATCTTTGCGATTATACGGCGGATTTGTATACATGCTGTAGTCGGCTGAGTGCCGGTGGGTCTTCGGACCAGCATAATACCGGAGCATCCCAATGCATGACTATCAACCTCCAGTTTAGAACCTTTATCCCAGGTCGAAGAGATAAATAAAAGGACCTCTACCACCAAATTTGCCCCTTTCCCGTTTACTGGTCACAATTCCCGCAGAAAAAATTCCATATAGAGAGCTAGCTGAAGAGCTCTGGAAGCTAATGGCGCTCTGCCATGAACTACCCTTCAGTGGAGAAACGCGGAAAATTCTATCCCTCCACCCTCCAGCAGTTTACCCGAAAAAGTTTAGTACGTCCTTTTTTTACAGCAGCGTCTGTCAACCCTCCTCTAACGTTTAGCATGGGAAACCGTTTCCTCCGACAGAGAGTTAGCCCAGCTTCCATGACTTACCAGTGACTTTTCCTCCCACCCGATCACGTTCAAGGCCAGTATACAAAGTGATGATCCCATAAGCCAAGCAAGCAGTCCATGGTATACCAAGTTCCTGGGACAAAAGGGATCCACCAAAAGTACGACCTGGTTTCCCATTTCAAAGTCAGGAAGTATCGGCCCGTGATAGATTCAAAATTAAAGTTTTCATGTTTTACCTACAGAGGCACCTGTCTTCATTTGGAAAACTTTATTATTTATTTTATTATTTTGCATTAACCTGTAACAAGGTCCTGCTATTCTATTACTCTCTTTCACCAAACAACTGCATATTAGCCAGAGGTCGAGAGATAGCTCTGTCGCAAAATTGGGAAGGTTGAAATCAGTTTCGAAAGATGTGACAGGAAGTTTCCAGGGCAGTGACAGAACTACCCTATTCCAAATCTGTAATAGAGCTTTTCACAGCTGAACTACCTCTGCAGACAGGAAGGCTAGTTTTTGCACTGATTTCAACCTTCCTCAGTTCTCTGGAATTGCTGATAATTCATTTCATATTACACACAGCATTATACTAAGCCTAATACATTGTATTATAGCTTACATAGATAATTCCGATGGATGAATGCATTCCGCCAGATAAACCAAAACCTTCAACCATTGATACAGCAGAAGTTTGTGGTTCGTGGATCACCAACTTTGTGCGTTCAAATGAACTACTGGTTAAAGGGATGCCACTGGTTGTGTTAATAATTAGCTGGATACCTAGAATTTTAATGGACAATTACTTTGAAAGCCAAATTGTTTATCTTGAACAATTTAAAGCGAATAAAGAAAGCGTTCGGCTAAACCGATGATTGCTCTGCGGCTTTAAAACTATCCTTACTAGTAATGTCCGGTTGCACTGGTAATTTTCCTCCTACATAAGTTATGCACTGTCCTTGATAGGGGTCTTCAAACAGAACGAATTGGTCTCTGCAAATAGGAAAGATTAGACAGCTTTAGTAAGATTACGACTTTAGTAAATAGTACATATAACAAATAAATAGAAGTATTAACGTTATGGCTCAATACAGTGAAGGATATGTTGTTCATATTTTAACTTCCAATGCTTTTTATGATGGTAGGTTGGCGAGTTTATAGTTTTAAATTCAATTGTGTGTTAGTAGTATTGTCGGAGTACATGCACAAGAGTAAGACATGCACACGTACTTAGAAAACGTCCGATGGCTGACCTTTCCGCTCAAATTCGTGCTCTAATTATTAAAGCAATCTTTTCCGCTATATGTAGTAGATAAGCGTATAGGCGTGGTGTGTGTCAGTCTGTCTGGGAGAACTAATTTACATATTAAATTCGTAAACCACTTAAACTTCCATGCACAATTCACAGTTCTTAGACACAGCCATGGCTAGAGCTGGTAGTATCTGTGCTTCATTTTTCTGGCGATCCTGCCAAGCGCGTTACTCACTAGAAACAGTTAAGCTGGTGAGTGCTGTCTGTCACACAACGGGCAGATTTGTCATCTATTCGATGATACCACTTTCACCACATGCCTGCACGCAGAAGCTCGAAATAGACACAATTTACTTGCTCGCCTTGCTTCACAAACTTGCTTGCCGCTTCTACCTCTAGCAAATAAATATAGAAATGAGTGAGTGTACCATATGCTGAGGAAGTGCAAGAACGTGCAGAAGAGGTTATTTACTTCAGTACACAGTGCACGCCGATTGTAACACTCTTGTACAATATGTACTGATGGTAGCATTTACCCGCTGCAATTCTGTCCGTTGCGGAGGCACTTAATAATAATTCCATCCGGCGGTGGTGAACCATATAAAGCGTGATCCTTTAGGTCCATTGTCCCATGAATTATTTGGAGGGCAATATTTTTTGCAGACTGCAGTCCATCAAGTTGACCGTCCTGTTGCCAACTAGCAAATTCTATGAATCCAGGCTAAAGTGGTAATTTTAACGCTGCAAAATGTACCGTATTCGCACTCAGTACAGTTTTACAGATTTCTCTACATTTTTCAAATCCGGCATGCGTTAAACATTAGCAAAATGCTAACTTGCTAAAACTAAACGAGTGTGATGATGAAGAGGTGCATCTGAAATCTTAAAGACTTCGCATAGGGAAACTGTAGTCCAATGTGTTCTATAATGACTTCTGAAATGTTTTAATGCGTGGAATGTGTTAATGTGTTAATGTAATGTGTTACTATCTTCTATAATGTGTCTTATGTGACTCCACTCAGGATTGTCCATCTGATTTTGTGTCAGTTCATTGTAGCACCAGTTTGGAGTTACGGAAGGGTTAAAACTGGGGGTGTGGGATGCTGTGAGACTGCTCGCAAGCTATGTGGAAGTGGGTTGAAGGCTGGACTCAACTCTCAGTGGCTTTCAATTTCCGCCACCATGATTGGATATTCATGTATAGACTTCAGGGTGACTCTTAATCATGCTCCGGATGTATTGCATGACTACGGTTTGCGCACTTGTTCATTCAAGGCTGTTTTAAAGGTATGGATATCAGCACTTCTGCAACTTGTCCCACAAATAACAGGTTTATGGGAGATCTTGCTCTAATTTGACCAAACCGGCGATTTCTCCCAATACCAACCCATCCAGCGTTGCCCAATGTCTAGTTTGGAGGCATTGATTTTAGGGTCCAATTCTGAGTTGTAATTGTATTTTACGGTGTAGTTCGTCGCCGATCAGCTGACTACTGTACAGTGCACTGTCTCCATCGGGTGCGTGGGGTATCCACTCTATCTGGTGAAACATGCCAGGATTATTGTAATGTGGGTAATAGCGTCCCCGCTATCACTCCCTTTCCAAGTCCCTTTCAATCTTTAACTTTCGTAGTTTTTCCCTAAAACTCCCTAAACGTCCCCTTAAGTATTTGTTGTTATAATTGTTGGGAAGCCCGATGATTTTGTATTGGTTTGTGTGTAAAACCCCCTTAAATAATTTGCAGTGCTAACTTTATGCTCTTATTTCGAAAATCAACGAAAACCTTTAACTTTCCTATTTGCGAGCGTAAATATAACATTGCAATTATGTTGGCTTAACAAAGATGGACCCTCCCGTTATCAACGCATAACAATCCTCTCCTTTCGTCATCACGCCACCAGTTAGTTAGTGGGGAGTTTCTTGTTCTCGCGTGCGATTGCTTTCGAAAATTTGGGGGTCCTCCCTTAAAGCCTTTCCACGTTAGTAAGTTCCCTTTTTGGTTTTTCTGTCAAAATTTCTTTAAACCCACTCCATTAAATTCCTCACTTAATTTCTAATTCCTGTTCCTTTTGCGTTTTATTAACTCCTAACTTTCCCCCATTTCTTCCTCCCCTTTTTTGCGGGGTTGCCCCCGTCCCCCTGGGTCAAACTTGTTTAGCTAACTCCCCTCTCCCCGTTTGTTTAATTTCATCTCCCCTCCCCCTTCTATTGCTGGTTTTCCCCAATTTATTGCTGTCCCCATCTGTAAACTTTGTTATTATTGTTCTGTCGGGTAGCCCGATATTATTTCCTTGTCCCCCTCTGGGTAGCCCAGACGGGAATTTCCTGTTGTAAATCCTTAGTTTCGCCTATTAAATCGCTCAGTTGTCGTTAGTTTCTTTCATAAATTTTTATTAATTGTACTTAACTAGATTTTTGATCTTTTGCTTTAGCTAGGTAGTGCTCTGGGAGTAGTGTCAATTTAACAAAGCTCGATAATGTGCACAGAATTGAGAATAAAATAAGATTATTACAAGATTTATGCGAAGAATTTATGTTATTCTGCAAAGAATTAACACGCAAGAAACGTTTTATGCTTAGAAAGGTAAGAGCTATCAAAGACTTTGCGCAAAACGTATAGGTGATTAAGCATTTTTCTAAGAAATATTCAGTTTGAAGAATTTCTGCGTAAAATGGACAAGAATTCTGCGAAGACTGCATGCGCTGTTTTTAGTTTTTGTGCAGAAAGTTTGCTAACTGCACATTTCTACACTTCAGAAAATGCCTTAGTTATGTGTTTTCTAAAAAGAAATGCTTACGTATACTTTTATTATATGAAGAAAATTTTAACTACACTGATTTTTCTAAGACATTTTCAAATAAGTATTTTTCTTCATAAAAATAATTGTGTACAACTCAAAATGTGCGGAGAATTATTTGTGTTTATCTCATTTCTTCAAAAAATCAAAAGGCTTAACTAATTTTCTTCTAAGAACTTGTGCCATTCTTCATAGAAATACTAGAGTAAGCTTAAATTTTATGTAAACCTGTGCACACTTCAAGTTTTGTTAAATTGGCAGACGCATTAAGGTGAGAGACGTAAGCCAGGTGATCAGACCAGTCTGGTATCACTGACAGTGTGACCACCTGTCTCATTATCTTCGCACAAATGTTTCAGGCATAACATGTATGAATAAATATATGCGTTTCTAATAAAACAGACGGAGTTGAAGCCAGAGATTTTTTAAGGGGTAGATAGAATTTTAAAATTTTTCGGGAGAATTGGAATTGGTCAATGCAAGCCCAGGGCAAACCCGAGTATATACGTACAAAATCCCGACAGTGGAGGGTAACGACCAATATTCTCCAATTTTCCCTAATTAAGCAATGGACATGTATTTCGCTTAAATTCGTTTGGGAATTGGTTTGGGAATGATAGTCGAAACAAGGGGTAATATTTAACAAATATTTCCATAACTATTTAATACCTTTCTAAAAATTGCTGTTGCGCACCTATGTTACTGTGGTTAGTAGCTACCAAAACTTTCTGGTTAGGCGAGACCGAATAACATACCAATATCTTCACGAAATATGACAAAGTTTCCAAAGAAAATTCAGAGAAAAATTTTGAAGCCTTCCGTACGTCTGTTGTCACTGTCCGTCCGTCTGCTTTACCTCCATTTCAATTTCTTTCCGGGGATATCCGTAGAACCATCTCATGTAACTGAAGAAGTAATTACAGTTGCAGATCCCGTCCTTTCCGGGCGTTCTACAGCTCAATTTATGTTGTTACCTCATGTTCAGAAAGCATGTTCAACTTTATGTAAACCTTATCAGCATGTGTTGTAACAAAGTAGTGTAAGCAGTAAGCATAATGATCTTATCCACATCACATGGAGGAGTCTGAAGTGAACGGAACATCCTTGAACTAATCAACTATTTATAGGAATTACAGTTGACTAACTGGGGGATTGACATACTGGGAATTGCCAAACTGGTGGATACGCCCCTTGAACTCTCACAATTGCGTTAGCAAGCGTAACTTGAATTTCAAAGTTTCAGGATTTCGCCATTCACAATATTTTCTGTCGTCAGCGATATTTTAAACATATTCTTGGCATAGCGTCTGTTTGACTTCTGATTTCTTCTGCATTCCCATAGTTTTTATTCGTTGTCCAACTACTATCGTACCTTGGATGACAATTGGGCTTTGTTGGAAATAGATAAGACCAGCTGTCAGGTAAGCGTGTACTGGAGCCATTGTCTTTTATATAGTACCCGTAGTAGACGTCAATATTGGGTCCAAAGCTGGATATGGTAAATTCATCCCAGATAGGGAACCTTTAATATAGTAAACATTACTAACCTGTAATTATCATCAGTAAGCAAGAGCGGAAACATTCATACTTGCTTTAGTAAAAAGTGGAGTTTGTGGAATTATCATTTCAACATTATAATTTAAAAAAAACTTGAAATGGTAAGGAAACCCCGAAATAAACTATCTGAAATATAATTTTAAATTTTATACATCGAGTTTTTATGTTTTCAACAGTTTTCATTGTCTGTTACCAAAAGTACATAATAGACAAGAGTGTGGCACCTGGCAGGCTCTTTGTTATCAGCTGCCAGTACTTGCTCTGCGCCCTTAACGGCTGACCCCCCACAGTCGTGTACCTAGTGACCCCCACCAATGGCCAATTATTATTAAGTAATAATAAGTATTTAGCAATAATTAAATAATTTAGTAATAATTTGTAATAATAAGTGATAATAAGTAAATAATTAATTTATAGCTGATCTTGCAACATTTGAGCGGAAATAGTAATTTAGCATTTTAGATGTATACGATGCCGGCGAAGTCTCAAATAATTTTTGGAACGCTTACATTTTCATTGTACTTTTACCATTATTGGCAATCTGCCTGCCTGTAAATACGTGAAGTTCTACAAGTTTAATACCATAATTAGTTCATACATAGCAGCTATACAAGCATTGCAAACACTACTGTTTGTGTCTAGATCGAGGTTGTTGCTTATCATAATTTTGTATTCAACTGCAGGAACCGCTTTCCAAGTTTTAATGTACAAACATTGTTTTTTTTGATTTTAAGAAACAGCAATTCACAGGAACATCATGGGTTTTGTAAAGTATGACATCTTAACGCCTGCACCTGTGGCACGACAAATTGAAGCCTTAGGTGAAATTCTAATCCAAAACTTCTGGATTATTGAAACACAAGCCAAGTTAGTTACTGAAACCACCCCTAGTTGCGACAAGATCGAAGGAGTTCCTTTCCAAGCTGCAATAGCAATGAATTGCGTTATGCGAAGGCAGAACAATATGCTTTTTCCTTGAGCTTACTTACAATATTTCGTCCTGAAAAGTCTGTTGTTGTTTAGCGTCTATAAAAACAGGAGGAATCGCTTTACTGTGCATCTCTCTACACTTCTGCACAGCATGGAATCCCTGTGAAATCGGATGATAGCCAGGATATAACTTGTAGCAGGAGCGATCACTATGAATCCAGCCATCAGGACAAGAACTTGGATGGACATTTTGATACTGCTTCGGCCTACCTGAAACACGCAACATTATATTTGTATTAAGTATTATCGTCATTATGTATTAGTAAGTTCTTTAAACAGTTTTAGATTGAGTCAGAACGCGTGAATATTTGTTTCAATTAAGTGAGAGTTATTTACTGTACATATATAAAGTTTATCTAATAAATATAGTATAGCAGGTATTTAGTATAAATGCTTTGCATAAATATAAAGTATACGCAGTGTAAATACACTGGCATTATTGGTTCAAATGCCATTTAAGAAAGGAACGATGGTGCTGATGTCACTTTGCTGCTGCTTTATACCTGGCAGCTCTCTTCCTGTAGTTGATACCATGCCGCAATTTGGACCACCGCATGTCTCGTTTGGATTAAGCCGGCAAGACATATTACAGTGTCCTACAGGGACCATGAATGTGTCGCTTGGTAGCTCCAGAGAACAAAAGCATCTCCAAGAGTCTCTCACTGCTAAAATATTTTGACAATAATCGTATTAAATGCTTTAAAACGAGCTATACAATGTATCTATCAATCTACTAAACTTGAAGCGTGCACAGAATCACTTAAAACACTATGGTTAGTTTAGAAAACGTCAACCCATGCTCTTTTTGAAGAAATAAGAGCATACTCACAGCAAGTACAATCTTTTTATTAAAAGATACGTCCTTTGCCAAGCCAACAGAATTAAATGTTTTTAGGCAGTATATTCCTACCCATGAGCTGTAAAATTAAAGTCGACATATGTTTTCTTTGCCAATTGTTTAAACCTTGCAGACCAAGGCCTAAACCTTTGCTATTTTACTTGCTAACGGAAATCCAAGCTGATAGCAGACGAATGAACAATGATGTAAGGACATCCTAGATGTTAACCATTTGTAAACGGCTACAATGTAGTCCTCACGGAGCCCACCGTTGTAGCATCCAACTACTCTCTGGACAAAGGAATCGTTTACACCGCCTAAATACGAACAGAGTTGCAAACTAAATTTGGAGGTAGCTTATGCTATAATAATTCTTAATCTTACTATTTTAGTCACGTAGTCCATTAGTTTTTACTTCTTGGTGATTGAAATGCCAGGATCGGGCAAATACCATACATTAACATAGGATCGGGTCCTAGGGGGCTTGTCCCCAAAACATTTTGACGGGGCTTGTACCTCAAGAATAAATTTGTAAAATTTTTCGAAAAATAACGTTTATTTCATTGAAACTTTTCAAATTTTTCATCAAAATGTGCAAAAAATCTTCAATTTTTGGAAAACATTTCAAAATGTTGCCCGATTTTCCCGAATAATTAAACATTTTAGATAAAAAATTCCTGCGAAAATAAAAATTCTTTTAAATTTACTGTAAAAACCAAGAGTACATAATGATAAGAGTATGCCACTAGGCAAGTTCTCTCTTATCAGAGCGAAAACTATGCTCTGCTCGCTAACGACCCACCTCCCCCCCGCAAATCAGGCAAAGTGAGGAAGTTGGAAACACACTCAGAAATTCTCAACTGCCTCTAAGATTGTCTCCTCGCTGGAATGTGCCAAATGCTGTTAGGTACAGATCTAAACGTCTCCTACTTAAAATGCTACCTAGATGCAGGACCAACTGACAAGCCCAGTTATTGGATAAGTTCACAGCGATTATCAACCGCAAGTATCAAGAAAAACTGTTTTGAGGTCAAAAAAATGTACATTTTCGAGGAAATCGGTATTTCAAATATACTGCCAAATCTTACAGACAATTTTGGTTCATTTATACTCAATCAATACACAGTCTAATTGCACATTGTCAATACCGATTAGCTAGGGTTCATTGCTTTAAGCCAGAGATTTCGTCAAAAACCATTTTGGCAAAACTGATATAATTTTGTTTTGAACATTGATTTACCAAAAACTTCTCGACGGATTCCAGAGATATTTGGCAGAGTGGAGATTCGCACTTATGCGGAGGGAAGATTTTCTTGGTTTGGGCTAAAACTTTCCGAGTAGCAAGAAAACTCAATGCGAAGTTGCTAAACTTGGTGTAATACCATGCATGCAGAGCTGTTGAGCTAAATCCAAAAAATCCTTCGTCCCAGACGTCCTTCACACAAAGAACTTTTGGCCGATTCATCAGTTTTGAGAAATTTGGTCTAATTTAGCCGCTATGTCAGAAAATGTTTGCTAGTTTTGCTAGTTTCGTAAGCTCATGTGAATGTCCTGATCATGCATAAGCTTTAAGACGATGTATAAATCTCTTTCCAACTCCTAAAATTGCGAAAGTTATAGGTTAAAGGTTTAAAAATCACCACAAAAGCACTGCACATTTTGCACAAAAGGATACCACCACCTTAAGTGTCACGCTCTTGTCCTTTTTGTGTGAGCGATCTGGATCTACTGTACGTTCGTATTTTTTGTTGATTGTTTCAGTTTGTTTCCTCCATTCACGATTATTTGAAACAGTTAAACAAGTCGAAAATATGTAAATCTTCTGGTTGCTGGGTGTATTAATCGATATAATTTGTATAAACTAAATAGGTAAATTGTAAGTACCTTGTACAAGCAACCTTCTGCCATGCGCACTTAAGCTTGATTGTTCCAAACTGTGTACAGTGTTATATATCAGCATCTAAAACATGTTAGATATAACAACTTGTAGTGTTACGACAAAACTTGAATGAGTCTGTTGAACGAAATGAAAGTCAGCGATCAGTCGCCTCCTTGTCAGTCACCAGCACGGGCCGGATTTTTTCGGCCCGGCCCGGCCCGGCCCGGATCGGTCCGCTCCAGAATCTTGCTCGACCCGACCAGCCACGCCCGCTGGCGAAACGCTCGGCCCGGCCCGCAAGCTGATAAACTTTGGCCCTGCCGAGCCCGCCAAAAATATTTCCCAAATTTTACTAACAATATTATTTCAAAGGCTTCAATGCATGATGAAAACGCTAAGTTATGCTACGAAGTGTTAAACTATGTTGTAAAATAACCATAATGAGTAAATGTATAGCTAGTGGTTTCACAACATTTCCTAGAGTCGATCCGGTCCGTTTAGGCACGCTCCGGCCCACAGTTAAAACATTTCTCGGCCCGGTCCGATCCGCGGGCCGACGAGCCCAAAATGCTCATCTCTATCAGTCACTAACAGCGTGCGAACTGTGACAACTTGTCTACTCTCTCTTAGATCCTTCGTATTAAGCAGCCTGATTTTGGTGTGTCCAGTTTGGGATTTGCCCGCGTCGGTTGTGAGTTTCTACCTCCAAACTCCAATTACGGCAAGTAGACTTCAAGCGGGCCCATGTGGAGTTTTAGCACAGGTCCAATGCTCCTGCCTGGAAACAAGCAGTGGTAACAACAACGATCACATTATCAAGGATGGTACCTTGGAATGAAGTTTACGCCGCCTACAGTAGCGTCATGAGCTCACTGAATTACCTGACTCGAGTTCCGGTGGTAAAGGTAATTACAGACAACGACTGTGTAGATCGGATGAATCGGAAATAATGAGTATAAGTATACAAAGTAATCGAAAGAAATTCAAACTTACGACAATTTGACCAAACTGAGAAAAAAGAAATCTGCTTCTCCAGTACGGATTAAAGTTGCACACAGTTACAGAGGGAAATTCTGGATCATATTTCAGCTAAAAAACAAAGTATCAATTACTTGGTTTACGCTCAGTCCAATAAATTCGTGTGACATCTCAAAAATACTTTTCAAAGAAATGAATATTAAATGAGCAGTAAAATCAGAATTTTTTGATCTAAGCTTCTGCCTCCCTAAAAGAGACAAGTTCCACTGGAGTTGCATTAAATCGAACTGGTGTGAACGTTTCGTCGGCAATTATAATTAACGAAAATTAAATAGTGCGCTGCAGTTGTAGTTCAACTTTTATTGCATAATTCAACTTTTGTAAACAGTTTACCTAGCAAGATGCTGTCTAACATTTAACCACAACAAAATAAGGTTGAAACACTTACATGCTTCAGCACTATTTTTGGATAATGAAAGTATACGCTGAATGTATCCACTGCCATAAGACCCAATAAAATCATTAAACAACCAATGACAACAATCCAAATCTTAGATTTTTTGGAAAATATTTGCTTCCCCATTTTAAGTAATCTCGAGTCACTGCCACAGATCCAATCTTTAAACGTTTCCGGCCAAACTTCCTACAGCCTTACAGAAATGTGTAGAAAAACATTACAACTGATTTTTTTGAAAGTGAACAATTTTATATATATATATATATATATATATATATATATATATATATATATATATATATATATATATATATATATATATATATATAAAGGGATTGCATCTAACAATATGTTTACTACTACGTTGTGTTTCTATCAAGAAAAAACCGAACAAAATCCCGTACGGGAGGCGTGTCAGTCGGGGTGGTAACGATTAATTGTAACCAAAAATCTCCAAAGGCAGAATTTTTACAGGTGGAAGATATTCTTCTCGATCCATTTGTACCTTCCAGTTCCTTCGACAAAGACAATTTCCTTGCTTTTACCTGACCTGACCTGACCTCCGAATACCTTTTTCCCTAAACATGAGTTTAACACAAAACTTGGCCACATCAACACGAGTGAACTTAAACCGTAAGCGACTCAGGGTGGAATTAGTCCCCTTTCAGGGGTTACTAGTTATTATATCGTTGCTGCTGATTCAGTTTAATGCTAGGAATCAAAGCTAAAACAGTCTTGTTTGAATACCTTATTTGTCCACAGAAAATAAACTTATCCGGACATCAAAACGATTGCCTTCCATTGTCGCAATTATTCTTACTGAAGTTTTGGGTGAAAGCAAGCTAGTAAGACTGTCATTCCGAACAACAAATGAAAGTGCAACTTCGCAAACACTACTAACTAATAACTCACAAATACACCGCTTAGTAACCCCCGACGTGATAAGCTTAATACTGCCATTGTATTAAGCAAAAAACAAATCGAGTATTCGAAACCGCTTCCGGTCATGCATTAAGCAAATGTCCTTGTGAATGACAAAAGACTGATATGCATTTGAACTACAGGATCTAGAAATCTGGTTTTGTTCAAATCAGTAAAGTGTAAAAATTATTGTATTCGGAGTTGTGCTTCGGCGAGTAGCCTGGTAAATTCATTAAACTTACATTATGGTAATTGCAAGTTCTATAGCTACAGGCCACCATATTGATTACGCTTAACTAATGACGAAAGCAATAGTTTAAACTTGCAAGTAGCAAAATTACTAATAACCCACAGCCCACTTCCAACTCTGTGAGACATGAAACCAAGACCGAACTTTTGGATTTTTCTTATAATGAATGTCAAAATCTCTTAAAACTTTTCTTACTGCAAGTGACTTCACTCAAACCACAGACTGAAATGGTGTTGGACCAAAGTGAATTCTTGCGTTTATTATTATTATTATTATTTTCATTATTAGTGGTTTGCCGCTACTTCCGAAGGAAAAGGGCAAACCCTTATTCGTTTCGTGTTATTATTATTATTCTTCTTGTCCCCCCCCTTATTAACTCAAGCTAGGCTCAACGCCCGGAGCTGAAATTTGGTGAGTATGTGGGGGTTAGTCCCAAACCTGGCCCATTTTAATTTCATTGCTCTAGCCCCACCCAGTCGACCAGGGCAAGGAATTTAATTTTTTAAAATCGCAAGGGGTGGGGGACCAAGGCGATTCTCAAAAATGGTCAAAAACTTTTTGTCTCCGATTTGGTTGAAAACTCGGTCATAGGGTAATTCGATGACGTAGATTCCAAATCTGCAATTGAAATTTTTCTAGGCTTTGTGAATCTCGAGATATGACCAAAAGCTACAGTGTTGGAGACCGCAAAAGTGAGCAAACTGCCCAGAAACGCCTGATATCTGTGTTTTTTGAACTCGTTAGTCAAGTTTAGCCGGTGGATTTGCTAGGATACCCTTGAAAAAGAAGTGTCAAGTAACCTGCAGCAATATTTAGTAGAAAATTTCTTATCCCAACTGCCCTTTCATGGGCAACCATTTTCAGGTGAAGGTGTCAAAAATGGATAAAAACTTTTAATGTCCGATTTGGTTGAAAAGTCGATCATTGGGTAATTCAGGAACGCAGATTCCAAATCTATAATCGAAATTTTTCTAACTCCTATGGATCTCGAGATATGGCCAAAAGTTCCACTGTTGGAGTCCGCAAAAGTCAGCAAATTGTTTGCGAAGCCTAATATCAATGCTTTTTTCAAACTCGTTAGTCAAGTTTAGATAGTGGATTTGGTAGGACACCCTTTAACAGGGTGTATCAAGTAACATTTAGCGATTTGTGAAACATTAGTTATCCCAACTGCCCCTTTAAGGGCAACCATTTCCAGGAAATGTTCCTTATTCCAACTGCCCTTTCAAGGGCAACCATTTCTAGAAAAGTTCCTTATCCCAACTACCCTTTCAGAGGCAACCATTTCCAGAAAAATTCCTCATCCCAACTGCCCTTTCAAGGGCAACCATTTCTAGAAAAGTTCCTTATTCCAACTACCCTTTCAGAGGCAACCATTTCCTGAAAAACTCCTTATCCCAACTGCCCTTTGAAGGGCAACCATTTCCATATAAGATCCTTATCCCAACTACAATTTCAAGCGCAACCATTTTAAGATAAATTCCTTATCTTAACTGCCGCCCTTTTAAGAGCAGCCCATGTCCAGGGACTGTTCCTTATCCCAACTGCCCCTTTTAGGGCAACCGTTTCCAGAAAAATAGCCTTATCCCAACTGCCCCTTTAAGGGCAACCGTTTCCAAAAATGTCTTTATCTCAACTGCCCTTTCAAGGGCAACCATTTCGAAAGAATGTTCCTTATCCTAACTACCCCTTTAAGGGCAACCATTGCCAGGGAATGTTCCTTATCCCAACTGCCCCTTTGACGGCAACCATTTCCAGGGAATGTTCGTCATCCTACTGCCTTTTCAAGGGTAACCACGTCAAGGAAAACTACATACTTATCCCAACTCTCCCTTTTAGTGCAACCATTTTCCGAAAACAGCACGGAAAATGCTTTTTCTCACCGATTTGATTGAAATCGACGCTACAAAGTTACCTGCGTAAAGAAATAAGCAGCGGCAAACCATTCATGCCAATTTAGTTTGTTATTTTTATTATAATTTATTATTTATTGTTATTATCTGTTATTACCATTACTATTGTTGTTATTGTTACCGTTATTGCTAAGAATGAGTTATGTACATAATATTCCCCGAGCGCTGAGGCAACTGGACTGGTTTCTCGGAAAGTTTTGGCAGTTTGGGCTATCACTGGGTCTCAGGATTCGGGCCGGTTCGGCCCGAGCCCAGAATGGCCAGGCAATATCTTTGGCGCAACCCTACATAGTTTTAAGAGAAACAAGGAACACTACTACAGAAGAAGGGGCGGGGGGGGGGGGGTGGAATAGCGGGATGTCAGGTTTCGTGAAGCGAGCGAATTTTACAATACTTGAGCTTAGCATTCTGCTTTAGCTTTCAAATGTGGTTCCAAATCTAGCTTAGCTCCATTTTCACTTTGAGACCGCTTATTAAATGTCACCTACAGGAAATCATTTTCTTAATTTGACAATTCATTGACTTCCTAAATTAATCAACTTTATAATAAATGGGTTATTTTTGAGCAAGCTTACGGTCCAATTTCTTGACTAACACTTTGCACCTTCGGGTGATGATTATCACATTGACTGATGTGTAATGCAGCAAACAACAACAACAACAACAACAACAACACCTTTGCGTTCAGAAAATTCGTACATACAAACTTTTGAGTCTACTAGTTTGTGATGTACTCAGCTAAATGTTTATTGTCCTATTCTTCATATTCTCATTTTTTTCTGCAGATTCGCAGACAGCAAAGACTAAAGCGTTGTGTAAACAGTTCAACAATTTCACGTTTTCCGCACCATTTCGAAAGTTTTCCAAAGTTTATTCACTGCCGAAAAACAAGTACAGAACAAAATCGGTCAACGGCCAATCTAGTATTTTCAACTGCACTCCAGCCTTCACTATTTAGTATAGTGTTAGTTTTAACATAGTATTAAATGGTAGTTGCAGCTTTTGTACATTTTTTGCAAGATTTACGATTTTACGAATGCTGATTCGTTTCGTCTATCTCGAACAGGTTTTACAACTCCGAAACACTGGTTTAGACAAAATTAAGCCCCATGAACACTAACACTGAATATATCGTACAGTAATGTTCTATTTCTGTTTTTTCCTGTCCGAATCAGAATCAAGTTTTGTTTACAATACAGACTAAACTAAGACTTGTTATTTAGTGTTTGAAGTAGGCTTAGGTTTGAACGTCATAACCTGGGGCCGGCGACTTTGATTTTATTGAATGTTTTTTGAACATATCGTAAAATGCTTCGCGTACAAATTTCACCAGTGCAGCAAAAAATCTAAAATATCTAATTTCTTGCTTGGTATCCAATTCTCATCGATTAGGACAAAATGAAAAGGCAAAAATTGATTTACTTGTCTTATTTATCTAGTGCACGTTAGTTGTCCTCATAAAATTGATTTTAGATTCTATATTTTCATTCCTGTCTACAATTTTTAAGCACTGGAAGACATTAAACGCTCTCTAAAAGCATAAATTTTTAACACTAAGAAGCACTTTAGATTAGTATTATTCCATGACTTTCAGAAATCAGTGAATTAAAATGGCTCGGTCCGGCAAGTGGGTCCCGTTTGACCTCTCGATATCGCAAATCATGTTGTCCTTTATGATTGCCTAGAGCTGCTTTCAGACTAGACATACGTATAGCCTTTTTTAAGTACGGAATTTCTCCTTTTTTCCTAAAAATGATGCAATGCCATAACTGTGTCTGAAACCAACTGAAGGCATCAGTTAAATTCTCATCCTGGAAATTACATGTGCTTCTTTACCCAGCTGAGCTAAGCAGTGCATTGTTGACGAATGTTAGTGCTAACGTTTGTCATCCACGTTTACCTTCTATAGTTGTTGGGTGGTAATCTCTCAGGCCGTATGCCCTTTCACTAAGCAGAATTACAAAACGTTAAATGTACGATTAAGGTTGATAGTTAGTGAAGTAAAACCTATTGCAATCTTTGAAGTCAGTTCTTAGTGCTTACTATACTTGTAGTTACATCCCTTACTACACTATACTGTTGTGCAAATCTTTACAAAGTCCCCATTGTTTATATCAATTTCGGTTACTATTAAATTTATATCTTTATTATTTACTTCCAACTGTATTTTAGATTAAAGTCTTGCAGCATAATGATACTCGAAGAAACGCCTGTCTGAATTATTCTTCACTTTTGCAGTCAAAAGTCTGATATGCGATATCTACTAAGACTACTGGGCTCGCCAAAGTTACGAATCCTTCGATATTTACTGGCTGTCTGGCTTTTTGCCGTTTTCGCCATCCTAAATATGGTCCAGTGGATTCATTACAGAGGAATTCAGAAAACCGACTACCCCGACTGTAACTGTCACAGGTCCCGGTCCTTGGGAAGAGGCCTGAATTTTAGCTTCGATTTTGTGTTTGATCCGGAAATTAAACCTGATTCTTGCCAGCTGAATAAGCCAGATTTAGCCCTTATATTTGTTCTCTCTATGCCGGAACAAACAGAAATCCGAGATATTGTTAGAGAAACCTGGGCTTCAACCATGCGAAGATATGATCATCAAGTTTTGTTCATACTAGGGGTAGGTAGGTCTCAACTTATTCGGTTCATAAATCAGAAATGAAATACAATGAAACTTTAATGACAACAGGGTGATGAAATTTTAAATGGTTTTTAGGATCCGTTTGCAAAAAATGACAAGAGAATACGTTATGAAGCGTTTCCAGACTTGAAGTTGGTTCTAGAGTAGATAAAAACAAGTCCAACAAGTTTTGTAAATATTAAAGGTTTGAAACTTACTGCAATTGGTTTCAGCCAAAAATTAAGGATA
>JASAND010021077.1:0-74210 GCA_030248195.1 Trissonchulus latispiculum | reverse complement strand
ACAACTTCTTCGAGTTTGAGAATTTCTCTTTGTGAGGTCGAGAGCGTCTGCGCTTCCGCTATGCTTGTGCTTACAGTGCGAGCTTCTGACGTCTTACTGACTTCGGCAGAGACTTCGACACTCTCAACAAAGAGCTCGTAGACGACGTTCATTTTGCAGTCGGCGTGAAGATACTCCGAGAGAACTGCTTCCACGGCAGCCTCCTCGTGTGGTCGGTGAACTACCAGTTCGAGCATTGTTAAAGATTCTTCAAATTTCTTCTCCTCCACCACAACCTCTGCTTCTTCAACTGTTTCCACAACTTCCTCGCGCTTGAGGATTACTTTTTGTGACGTCGAGAGCGTCTGCGCTTCCTCTATGCTTGTGCTTACAGTGCGAGCTTCTGACGTCTTACTGACTTCGGCAGAGACTTCGACACTCTCAACAAAGAGCTCGTAGACGACGTTCATTTTGCAGTCGGCGTGGAGATACTCCGAGAGAACTGCGTCTACGGCTGCTTCCTCGTATGGTCGGTGAACTTCCAGTTCGAGCATTGTTGAGGATTCTTCAAATTTCTTCTCCTCCACCACAACCTCTGCTTCTTCAACTGTTTCCACAACTTCCTCGCGCTTGAGGATTACTTTTTGTGACGTCGAGAGCGTCTGCGCTTCCGCTATGCTTGTGCTTACAGTGCGAGCTTCTGACGTCTTACTGACTTCGGCAGAGACTTCGACACTCTCAACAAAGAGCTCGTTGACGACGTTCATTTTGCAGTCGGCGTGAAGATACTCCGAGAGAACTGCTTCCACGGCAGCCTCCTCGTGTGGTCGGTGAACTTCCAGTTCGAGCATTGTTGAAGATTCTTCAAATTTCTTCTCCTCCACCACAACCTCTGCTTCTTCAACTGTTTCCACAACTTCCTCGCGCTTCAGGATTACTTTTTGTGAGGTCGAGAGCGTCTGCGCTTCCGCTATGCTTGTGCTTACAGTGCGAGCTTCTGACGTCTTACTGACTTCGGCAGAGACTTCGACACTCTCAACAAAGAGCTCGTAGACGACGTTCATTTTGCAGCCGGCGTGAAGGTACTCCGAGAGAACTGCTTCCACGGTAGCCTCCTCGTGTGGTCGGTGAACTTCCAGTTCGAGCATTGTTGAAGATTCTTCAAATTTCTTCTCCTCCACCGCAACCTCTGCTTCTTCAACTGTTTCCACAACTTCCTCGCGTTTGAGGATTACTTTTTGTGAGGTCGAGAGCGTCTGCGCTTCCGCTATGCTTGTGCTTACAGTGCGAGCTTCTGACGTCTTACTGACTTCGGCAGAGACTTCGACACTCTCAACAAAGAGCTCGTAGACGACGTTCATTTTGCAGTCGGCGTGGAGATACTCCGAGAGAACTGCGTCTACGGCTGCTTCCTCGTATGGTCGGCGAACTTCCAGTTCGAGCATTGTTGAAGATTCTTCAAATTTCTTCTCCTCCACCACAACCTCTGCTTCTTCAACTGTTTCCACAACTTCCTCGCGCTTCAGGATTACTTTTTGTGAGGTCGAGAGCGTCTGCGCTTCCGCTATGCTTGTGCTTACAGTGCGAGCTTCTGACGTCTTACTGACTTCGGCAGTGACTTCGACACTCTCAACAAAGAGCTCGTAGACGACATTCATTTTGCAGTCGGCGTGAAGATACTCCGAGAGAACTGCTTCTACGGCAGCCTCCTCGTGTGGTCGGTGAACTTCCAGTTCGAGCATTGTTGAGGATTCTTCAAATTTCTTCTCCTCCACCACAACCTCTGCTTCTTCAACTGTTTCCACAACTTCCTCGCGCTTGAGGATTACTTTTTGTGACGTCGAGAGCGTCTGCGCTTCCGCTATGGTTGTGCTTACAGTGCGAGCTTCTGACGTCTTACTGACTTCGGCAGAGACTTCGACACTCTCAACAAAGAGCTCGTAGACGACGTTCATTTTGCAGTCGGCGTGAAGATACTCCGAGAGAACTGCTTCCACGGCAGCCTCCTCGTGTGGTCGGTGAACTTCCAGTTCGAGCATTGTTGAAGATTCTTCAAATTTCTTCTCCTCCACCACAACCTCTGCTTCTTCAACTGTTTCCACAACTTCCTCGCGCTTGAGGATTACTTTTTGTGAGGTCGAGAGCGTCTGCGCTTCCGCTATGCTTGTGCTTACAGTGCGAGCTTCTGACGTCTTACTGACTTCGGCAGAGACTTCGACACTCTCAACAAAGAGCTCGTAGACGACGTTCATTTTGCAGTCGGCGTGAAGATACTCCGAGAGAACTGCTTCCACGGCAGCCTCCTCGTGTGGTCGGTGAACTTCCAGTTCGAGCATTGTTGAGGATTCTTCAAATTTCTTCTCCTCCACCACAACCTCTGCTTCTTCAACTGTTTCCACAACTTCCTCGCGCTTGAGGATTACTTTTTGTGAGGTCGAGAGCGTCTGCGCTTCCGCTATGCTTGTGCTTACAGTGCGAGCTTCTGACGTCTTACTGACTTCGGCAGAGACTTCGACACTCTCAACAAAGAGCTCGTAGACGACGTTCATTTTGCAGTCGGCGTGAAGATACTCCGAGAGAACTGCTTCCACGGCAGCCTCCTCGTGTGGTCGGTGAACTTCCAGTTCGAGCATTGTTGAGGATTCTTCAAATTTCTTCTCCTCCACCACAACCTCTGCTTCTTCAACTGTTTCCACAACTTCCTCGCGCTTGAGGATTACTTTTTGTGAGGTCGAGAGCGTCTGCGCTTCCGCTATGCTTGTGCTTACAGTGCGAGCTTCTGACGTCTTACTGATTTCGGCAGAGACTTCGACACTCTCAACAAAGAGCTCGTAGACGACGTTCATTTTGCAGTCAGCGTGAAGATACTCCGAGAGAACTGCCTCCACGGCTGCTTCCTCGTGTGGTCGGTGAACTTCCAGTTCGAACGTTGTTGAGGATTCTTCAAATTTCTTCTCCTCCATCACAACCTCTGCTTCTTCAACTGTTTCCACAACTTCCGCGCGCCTGAGGATTACTTTTTGTGAGGTCGAGAGCGTCTGCGCTTCCGCTGTGCTTGTGCTTACAGTGCGAGCTTCTGACGTCTTACTGACGTCGGCAGAGACTTCGACACTCTCAACAAAGAGCTCGTAGACGACGTTCATTTTGCAGTCGGCGTGAAGATACTCCGAGAGAACTGCTTCCACGGCAGCCTCCTCGTGTGGTCGGTGAACTTCCAGTTCGAGCATTGTTGAGGATTCTTCAAATTTCTTCTCCTCCACCACAACCTCTGCTTCTTCAACTGTTTCCACAACTTCCTCGCGCTTGAGGATTACTTCTTGTGAGGTCGAGAGCGTCTGCGCTTCCGCTATGCTTGTGCTTACAGTGCGAGCTTCTGACGTCTTACTGATTTCGGCAGAGACTTCGACACTCTCAACAAAGAGCTCGTAGACGACGTTCATTTTGCAGTCGGCGTGAAGATACTCCGAGAGAACTGCTTCCACGGCAGCCTCCTCGTGAGGTCGGTGAACTTCCAGTTCGAGCATTGTTGAGGATTCTTCAAATTTCTTCTCCTCCACCACAACCTCTGCTTCTTCAACTGTTTCCACAACTTCCTCGCGCTTGAGGATTACTTTTTGTGAGGTCGAGAGCGTCTGCGCTTCCGCTATGCTTGTGCTTACAGTGCGAGCTTCTGACGTCTTACTGATTTCGGCAGAGACTTCGACACTCTCAACAAAGAGCTCGTAGACGACGTTCATTTTGCAGTCAGCGTGAAGATACTCCGAGAGAACTGCCTCCACGGCTGCTTCCTCGTGTGGTCGGTGAACTTCCAGTTCAAGCATTGTTGAGGATTCTTCAAATTTCTTCTCCTCCACCACAACCTCTGCTTCTTCAACTGTTTCCACAACTTCCTTGCGCTTGAGGATTACTTTTTGTGAGGTCGAGAGCGTCTGCGCTTCCGCTATGCTTGTGCTTACAGTGCGAGCTTCTGACGTCTTACTGACTTCGGCAGAGACTTCGACACTCTCAACAAAGAGCTCGTAGACGACGTTCATTTTGCAGTCGGCGTGAAGATACTCCGAGAGAACTGCTTCCACGGCAGCCTCCTCGTGTGGTCGGTGAACTTCCAGTTCGAGCATTGTTGAGGATTCTTCAAATTTCTTCTCCTCCACCACAACCTCTGCTTCTTCAACTGTTTCCACAACTTCCTCGCGCTTGAGGATTACTTTTTGTGAGGTCGAGAGCGTCTGCGCTTCCGCTATGCTTGTGCTTACAGTGCGAGCTTCTGACGTCTTACTGATTTCGGCAGAGACTTCGACACTCTCAACAAAGAGCTCGTAGACGACGTTCATTTTGCAGTCAGCGTGAAGATACTCCGAGAGAACTGCCTCCACGGCTGCTTCCTCGTGTGGTCGGTGAACTTCCAGTTCGAGCATTGTTGAGGATTCTTCAAATTTCTTCTCCTCCACCACAACCTCTGCTTCTTCAACTGTTTCCACAACTTCCTCGCGCTTGAGGATTACTTTTTGTGAGGTCGAGAGCGTCTGCGCTTCCGCTATGCTTGTGCTTACAGTGCGAGCTTCTGACGTCTTACTGACTTCGGCAGAGACTTCGACACTCTCAACAAAGAGCTCGTAGACGACGTTCATTTTGCAGTCGGCGTGAAGATACTCCGAGAGAACTGCTTCCACGGCAGCCTCCTCGTGTGGTCGGTGAACTTCCAGTTCGAGCATTGTTGAGGATTCTTCAAATTTCTTCTCCTCCACCACAACCTCTGCTTCTTCAACTGTTTCCACAACTTCCTCGCGCTTGAGGATTACTTTTTGTGAGGTCGAGAGCGTCTGCGCTTCCGCTATGCTTGTGCTTACAGTGCGAGCTTCTGACGTCTTACTGACTTCGGCAGAGACTTCGACACTCTCAACAAAGAGCTCGTAGACGACGTTCATTTTGCAGTCGGCGTGAAGATACTCCGAGAGAACTGCTTCCACGGCAGCCTCCTCGTGTGGTCGGTGAACTTCCAGTTCGAGCATTGTTGAGGATTCTTCAAATTTCTTCTCCTCCACCACAACCTCTGCTTCTTCAACTGTTTCCACAACTTCCTCGCGCTTGAGGATTACTTTTTGTGAGGTCGAGAGCGTCTGCGCTTCCGCTATGCTTGTGCTTACAGTGCGAGCTTCTGACGTCTTACTGACTTCGGCAGAGACTTCGACACTCTCAACAAAGAGCTCGTAGACGACGTTCATTTTGCAGTCGGCGTGAAGATACTCCGAGAGAACTGCTTCCACGGCAGCCTCCTCGTGTGGTCGGTGAACTTCCAGTTCGAGCATTGTTGAGGATTCTTCAAATTTCTTCTCCTCCACCACAACCTCTGCTTCTTCAACTGTTTCCACAACTTCCTCGCGCTTGAGGATTACTTTTTGTGAGGTCGAGAGCGTCTGCGCTTCCGCTATGCTTGTGCTTACAGTGCGAGCTTCTGACGTCTTACTGACTTCGGCAGAGACTTCGACACTCTCAACAAAGAGCTCGTAGACGACGTTCATTTTGCAGTCGGCGTGAAGATACTCCGAGAGAACTGCTTCCACGGCAGCCTCCTCGTGTGGTCGGTGAACTTCCAGTTCGAGCATTGTTGAGGATTCTTCAAATTTCTTCTCCTCCACCACAACCTCTGCTTCTTCAACTGTTTCCACAACTTCCTCGCGCTTGAGGATTACTTTTTGTGAGGTCGAGAGCGTCTGCGCTTCCGCTATGCTTGTGCTTACAGTGCGAGCTTCTGACGTCTTACTGACTTCGGCAGAGACTTCGACACTCTCAACAAAGAGCTCGTAGACGACGTTCATTTTGCAGTCGGCGTGAAGATACTCCGAGAGAACTGCCTCCACGGCTGCTTCCTCGTGTGGTCGGTGAACTTCCAGTTCAAGCATTGTTGAGGATTCTTCAAATTTCTTCTCCTCCACCACAACCTCTGCTTCTTCAACTGTTTCCACAACTTCCTCGCGCTTGAGGATTACTTTTTGTGAGGTCGAGAGCGTCTGCGCTTCCGCTATGCTTGTGCTTACAGTGCGAGCTTCTGACGTCTTACTGACTTCGGCAGAGACTTCGACACTCTCAACAAAGAGCTCGTAGACGACGTTCATTTTGCAGTCGGCGTGAAGATACTCCGAGAGAACTGCTTCCACGGCAGCCTCCTCGTGTGGTCGGTGAACTTCCAGTTCGAGCATTGTTGAGGATTCTTCAAATTTCTTCTCCTCCACCACAACCTCTGCTTCTTCAACTGTTTCCACAACTTCCTCGCGCTTGAGGATTACTTTTTGTGAGGTCGAGAGCGTCTGCGCTTCCGCTATGCTTGTGCTTACAGTGCGAGCTTCTGACGTCTTACTGACTTCGGCAGAGACTTCGACACTCTCAACAAAGAGCTCGTAGACGACGTTCATTTTGCAGTCGGCGTGAAGATACTCCGAGAGAACTGCTTCCACGGCAGCCTCCTCGTGTGGTCGGTGAACTTCCAGTTCGAGCATTGTTGAGGATTCTTCAAATTTCTTCTCCTCCACCACAACCTCTGCTTCTTCAACTGTTTCCACAACTTCCTCGCGCTTGAGGATTACTTTTTGTGAGGTCGAGAGCGTCTGCGCTTCCGCTATGCTTGTGCTTACAGTGCGAGCTTCTGACGTCTTACTGACTTCGGCAGAGACTTCGACACTCTCAACAAAGAGCTCGTAGACGACGTTCATTTTGCAGTCGGCGTGAAGATACTCCGAGAGAACTGCTTCCACGGCAGCCTCCTCGTGTGGTCGGTGAACTTCCAGTTCGAGCATTGTTGAGGATTCTTCAAATTTCTTCTCCTCCACCACAACCTCTGCTTCTTCAACTGTTTCCACAACTTCCTCGCGCTTGAGGATTACTTTTTGTGAGGTCGAGAGCGTCTGCGCTTCCGCTATGCTTGTGCTTACAGTGCGAGCTTCTGACGTCTTACTGACTTCGGCAGAGACTTCGACACTCTCAACAAAGAGCTCGTAGACGACGTTCATTTTGCAGTCGGCGTGAAGATACTCCGAGAGAACTGCTTCCACGGCAGCCTCCTCGTGTGGTCGGTGAACTTCCAGTTCGAGCATTGTTGAGGATTCTTCAAATTTCTTCTCCTCCACCACAACCTCTGCTTCTTCAACTGTTTCCACAACTTCCTCGCGCTTGAGGATTACTTTTTGTGAGGTCGAGAGCGTCTGCGCTTCCGCTATGCTTGTGCTTACAGTGCGAGCTTCTGACGTCTTACTGACTTCGGCAGAGACTTCGACACTCTCAACAAAGAGCTCGTAGACGACGTTCATTTTGCAGTCGGCGTGAAGATACTCCGAGAGAACTGCTTCCACGGCAGCCTCCTCGTGTGGTCGGTGAACTTCCAGTTCGAGCATTGTTGAGGATTCTTCAAATTTCTTCTCCTCCACCACAACCTCTGCTTCTTCAACTGTTTCCACAACTTCCTCGCGCTTGAGGATTACTTTTTGTGAGGTCGAGAGCGTCTGCGCTTCCGCTATGCTTGTGCTTACAGTGCGAGCTTCTGACGTCTTACTGACTTCGGCAGAGACTTCGACACTCTCAACAAAGAGCTCGTAGACGACGTTCATTTTGCAGTCGGCGTGAAGATACTCCGAGAGAACTGCTTCCACGGCAGCCTCCTCGTGTGGTCGGTGAACTTCCAGTTCGAGCATTGTTGAGGATTCTTCAAATTTCTTCTCCTCCACCACAACCTCTGCTTCTTCAACTGTTTCCACAACTTCCTCGCGCTTGAGGATTACTTTTTGTGAGGTCGAGAGCGTCTGCGCTTCCGCTATGCTTGTGCTTACAGTGCGAGCTTCTGACGTCTTACTGACTTCGGCAGAGACTTCGACACTCTCAACAAAGAGCTCGTAGACGACGTTCATTTTGCAGTCGGCGTGAAGATACTCCGAGAGAACTGCTTCCACGGCAGCCTCCTCGTGTGGTCGGTGAACTTCCAGTTCGAGCATTGTTGAGGATTCTTCAAATTTCTTCTCCTCCACCACAACCTCTGCTTCTTCAACTGTTTCCACAACTTCCTCGCGCTTGAGGATTACTTTTTGTGAGGTCGAGAGCGTCTGCGCTTCCGCTATGCTTGTGCTTACAGTGCGAGCTTCTGACGTCTTACTGACTTCGGCAGAGACTTCGACACTCTCAACAAAGAGCTCGTAGACGACGTTCATTTTGCAGTCGGCGTGAAGATACTCCGAGAGAACTGCTTCCACGGCAGCCTCCTCGTGTGGTCGGTGAACTTCCAGTTCGAGCATTGTTGAGGATTCTTCAAATTTCTTCTCCTCCACCACAACCTCTGCTTCTTCAACTGTTTCCACAACTTCCTCGCGCTTGAGGATTACTTTTTGTGAGGTCGAGAGCGTCTGCGCTTCCGCTATGCTTGTGCTTACAGTGCGAGCTTCTGACGTCTTACTGACTTCGGCAGAGACTTCGACACTCTCAACAAAGAGCTCGTAGACGACGTTCATTTTGCAGTCGGCGTGAAGATACTCCGAGAGAACTGCTTCCACGGCAGCCTCCTCGTGTGGTCGGTGAACTTCCAGTTCGAGCATTGTTGAGGATTCTTCAAATTTCTTCTCCTCCACCACAACCTCTGCTTCTTCAACTGTTTCCACAACTTCCTCGCGCTTGAGGATTACTTTTTGTGAGGTCGAGAGCGTCTGCGCTTCCGCTATGCTTGTGCTTACAGTGCGAGCTTCTGACGTCTTACTGACTTCGGCAGAGACTTCGACACTCTCAACAAAGAGCTCGTAGACGACGTTCATTTTGCAGTCGGCGTGAAGATACTCCGAGAGAACTGCTTCCACGGCAGCCTCCTCGTGTGGTCGGTGAACTTCCAGTTCGAGCATTGTTGAGGATTCTTCAAATTTCTTCTCCTCCACCACAACCTCTGCTTCTTCAACTGTTTCCACAACTTCCTCGCGCTTGTGGATTAGTGTTTGTGAGGAAGAGAGCGTCTGTGCTTCCGCTATGCTTGTGCTTACAGTGCGAGCTTCTGACGTCTTACTGACTTCGGCAGAGACTTCGACACTCTCAACAAAGAGCTCGTAGACGACGTTCATTTTGCAGTCGGCGTGAAGATACTCCGAGAGAACTGCTTCCACGGCAGCCTCCTCGTGTGGTCGGTGAACTTCCAGTTCGAGCATTGTTGAGGATTCTTCAAATTTCTTCTCCTCCACCACAACCTCTGCTTCTTCAACTGTTTCCACAACTTCCTCGCGCTTGAGGATTACTTTTTGTGACGTCGAGAGCGTCTGCGCTTCCGCTATGCTTGTGCTTACAGTGCGAGCTTCTGACGTCTTACTGACTTCGGCAGTGACTTCGACACTCTCAACAAAGAGCTCGTAGACGACTTTCATTTTGCAGTCAGCGTGAAGATACTCCGAGAGAACTGCTTCCACGGCAGCCTCCTCGTGTGGTCGGTGAACTTCCAGTTCGAGCATTGTTGAGGATTCTTCAAATTTCTTCTCCTCCACCACAACCTCTGCTTCTTCAACTGTTTCCACAACTTCCTCGCGCTTGAGGATTACTTTTTGTGAGGTCGAGAGCGTCTGCGCTTCCGCTATGCTTGTGCTTACAGTGCGAGCTTCTGACGTCTTACTGACTTCGGCAGAGACTTCGACACTCTCAACAAAGAGCTCGTAGACGACGTTCATTTTGCAGTCGGCGTGAAGATACTCCGAGAGAACTGCTTCCACGGCAGCCTCCTCGTGTGGTCGGTGAACTTCCAGTTCGAGCATTGTTGAGGATTCTTCAAATTTCTTCTCCTCCACCACAACCTCTGCTTCTTCAACTGTTTCCACAACTTCCTCGCGCTTGAGGATTACTTTTTGTGAGGTCGAGAGCGTCTGCGCTTCCGCTATGTTTGTGCTTACAGTGCGAGCTTCTGACGTCTTACTGACTTCGGCAGAGACTTCGACACTCTCAACAAAGAGCTCGTAGACGACGTTCATTTTGCAGTCGGCGTGAAGATACTCCGAGAGAACTGCTTCTACGGCAGCCTCCTCGTGTGGTCGGTGAACTGCCAGTTCAAGCATTGTAGAGGATTCTTCAAATTTCTTCTCGTCGACAACAACCTCTGCTTCTTTTCTTTCAGCCAACTCAATAATGCGATGCTCTACAACTTCCTCAATTGTTAGTTGCTCTGTCTCTACAACAACTGTGTCTACGGAAGCAGTGTCCTTTGCGCGGAACACTTCAGCGGTAACTTCGACACCCTCAGTATACAGTTCTTGAATTACTGAGAGGAAGCACTGTGCAGCTGGGAACTCTGCCACCATTGCTTCAATAGCAGCCTGCTCGGTTGGATGAAACAAATCAATTGCAAGCGTCGTCGTCTCAGTTGTTTCGCGAAGTTCAGTTACTTCTATTTCTGCTTCTTCGATGATTTTCAGTTCCTCTCGGGCCAGGAGAGTAGCTGCTGCAAACTCTGTTGGTAGCTCTTGGACAACTGCATCAATCCGCAAGTCGTCCGATGGCCATTCCACCATCACACGGGTTTCCGTTGACTGCTCTCCAAAATGTACGTCTCTAGCGGTAATGATTTCGGTTGTTTCGACAATTGAAGTCGCTATGCTGGATTCATCTTCCTTCTTAGCAGCGGCAACGTAGAGCTCGCTCGTTTCTTTTCTTTCAGCCAACTCAATAATGCGATGTTCTACAACTTCCTCAATTGTTAGTTGCTCTGTCTCTACAACAACTGTGTCTACGGAAGCAGTGTCCTTTGCACGGAATACTTCAGCGGTAACTTCGACACCCTCAGTATACAGTTCTTGAATTACTGAGAGGAAGCACTGTGCAGCTGGGTTCTCTGCCACCATTGCTTCAATAGCAGCCTGCTCGGTTGGATGAAACAAATCAATTGCAAGCATCGTCGTCTCAGTTGTTTCGCGAAGTTCAGTTACTTCTATTTTTGCTTCTTCGATGATTTCCAGTTCCTCTCGGGCCAGGAAATTAGCTGCTGCAAACTCTGTTGGTAGCTCTTGGACAACTGCATCAATGCGCAAGTCGTCGGATGGCCATTCCACCATCACACGGGTTTCTGTTGACTGCTCTCCAAAATGTACGTCTCTGGAGGTAATGATTTCGGTTGTTTCGACAATTGATGTCGTTATGCTGGATTCATCTTCCTTCTTAGCAGCGGCAACGTAGAGCTCGCTCGTTTCTTTTCTTTCAGCCAACTCAATAATGCGATGTTCTACAACTTCCTCAATTGTTAGTTGCTCTGTCTCTACAACAACTGTGTCTACGGAAGCAGTGTCCTTTGCACGGAACACTTCAGCGGTAACTTCGACACCCTCAGTATACAGTTCTTGAATCACTGAGAGGAAGCACTGTGCAGTTGGGTACTCTGCCACCATTGCTTCAATAGCGGCCTGCTCGGTTGGATGAAACAAATCAATTGCAAGCGTCGTCGTCTCAGTTGTTTCGCGAAGTTCAGTTACTTCTATTTTTGCTTCTTCGATGATTTCCAGTTCCTCTCGGGCCAGGAAAGTAGCTGCTGCAAACTCTGTTGGTAGCTCTTGGACAACTGCATCAATGCGCAAGTCGTCGGATGGCCATTCCACCATCACACGGGTTTCTGTTGACTGCTCTCCAAAATGTACGTCTCTGGCGGTAATGATTTCAGTTGTTTCGACAATTGATGTCGTTATGCTGGATTCATCTTCCTTCTTAGCAGCGGCAACGTAGAGCTCGCTCGTTTCTTTTCTTTCAGCCAACTCAATAATGCTATGTTCTACAACTTCCTCAACTGTTAGTTGCTCTGTCTCTACAACAACTGTGTCTACGGAAGCAGTGTCCTTTGCACGGAACACTTCAGCGGTAACTTCGACACCCTCAGTATACAGTTCTTGAATTACAGAGAGGGAGCACTGCGCAGCTGGGTACTCTGCCACCATTGCTTCAATAGCAGCCTGCTCGGTTGGATGAAACAAATCAATTGCAAGCGTCGTCGTCTCAGTTGTTTCGCGAAGTTCAGTTACTTCTATTTTTGCTTCTTCGATGATTTCCAGTTCCTCTCGGGCCAGGAAAGTAGCTGCTGCAAACTCTGTTGGTAGCTCTTGGACAACTGCATCAATGCGCAAGTCGTCGGATGGCCATTCCACCATCACACGGGTTTCTGTTGACTGCTCTCCAAAATGTACGTCTCTGGCGGTAATGATTTCGGTTGTTTCGACAATTGATGTCGTTATGCTGGATTCATCTTCCTTCTTAGCAGCGGCAACGTAGAGCTCGCTCGTTTCTTTTCTTTCAGCCAACTCAATAATGCGGTGTTCTACAACTTCCTCAACTGTTAGTTGCTCTGTCTCTACAACAACTGTGTCTACGGAAGCAGTGTCCTTTGCACGGAACACTTCAGCGGTAACTTCGACACCCTCAGTATACAGTTCTTGAATTGCTGAGAGGAAGCACTGTGCAGCTGGGTACTCTGCCACCATTGCTTCAATAGCAGCCTGCTCGGTTGGATGAAACAAATCAATTGCAAGCGTCGTCGTCTCAGTTGTTTCGCGAAGTTCAGTTACTTCTATTTTTGCTTCTTCGATGATTTCCAGTTCCTCTCGGGCCAGGAAAGTAGCTGCTGCAAACTCCGTTGGTAGTTCTTGGACAACTGCATCAATGCGCAAGTCGTCTGATGGCCATTCCACCATCACGCGGGTTTCTGCTGACTGCTCTCCAAAATGTACGTCTCTGGCGGTAATGATTTCTGTTGTTTCGACAATTGAAGTCGTTATGCTGGATTCATCTTCCTTCTTAGCAGCGGCAACGTAGAGCTCGCTCGTTTCTTTTCTTTCAGCCAACTCAATAATGCGGTGTTCTACAACTTCCTCAATTGTTAGTTGCTCTGTCTCTACAACAACTGTGTCTACAGAAGCAGTGTCCTTTGCACGGAACACTTCAGCGGTAACTTCCACACCCTCAGTATACAGTTCTTGAATTACTGAGAGGAAGCACTGTGCAGCTGGGTACTCTGCCACCATTGCTTCAATAGCAGCCTGCTCGGTTGGATGAAACAAATCAATTGCAAGCGTCGTCGTCTCAGTTGTTTCGCGAAGTTCAGTTACTTCTATTTTTGCTTCTTCGATGATTTCCAGTTCCTCTCGGGCCAGGAAAGTAGCTGCTGCAAACTCTGTTGGTAGCTCTTGGACAACTGCATCAATGCGCAAGTCGTCGGATGGCCATTCCACCATCACACGGGTTTCTGTTGACTGCTCTCCAAAATGTACGTCTCTGGCGGTAATGATTTCAGTTGTTTCGACAATTGATGTCGTTATGCTGGATTCATCTTCCTTCTTAGCAGCGGCAACGTAGAGCTCGCTCGTTTCTTTTCTTTCAGCCAACTCAATAATGCGATGTTCTACAACTTCCTCAACTGTTAGTTGCTCTGTCTCTACAACAACTGTGTCTACGGAAGCAGTGTCCTTTGCACGGAACACTTCAGCGGTAACTTCGACACCCTCAGTATACAGTTCTTGAATTACTGAGAGGGAGCACTGCGCAGCTGGGTACTCTGCCACCATTGCTTCAATAGCAGCCTGCTCGGTTGGATGAAACAAATCAATTGCAAGCGTCGTCGTCTCAGTTGTTTCGCGAAGTTCAGTTACTTCTATTTTTGCTTCTTCGATGATTTCCAGTTCCTCTCGGGCCAGGTAAGTAGCTGCTGCAAACTCTGTTGGTAGCTCTTGGACAACTGCATCAATGCGCAAGTCGTCGGATGGCCATTCCACCATCACACGGGTTTCTGTTGACTGCTCTCCAAAATGTACGTCTCTGGCGGTAATGATTTCGGTTGTTTCGACAATTGATGTCGTTATGCTGGATTCATCTTCCTTTTTAGCAGCAGCAACGTAGAGCTCGCTCGTTTCTTTTCTTTCAGCCAACTCAATAATGCGATGTTCTACAACTTCCTCAATTGTTAGTTGCTCTGTCTCTACAACAACTGTGTCTACAGAAGCAGTGTCCTTTGCACGGAACACTTCAGCGGTAACTTCCACACCCTCAGTATACAGTTCTTGAATTACTGAGAGGAAGCACTGTGCAGCTGGGTACTCTGCCACCATTGCTTCAATGGCGGCCTGCTCGGTTGGATGAAACAAATCAATTGCAAGCGTCGTCGTCTCAGTTGTTTCGCGAAGTTCAGTTACTTCTATTTTTGCTTCTTCGATGATTTCCAGTTCCTCTCGGGCCAGGAAAGTAGCTGCTGCAAACTCCGTTGGTAGTTCTTGGACAACTGCATCAATGCGCAAGTCGTCTGATGGCCATTCCACCATCACGCGGGTTTCTGTTGACTGCTCTCCAAAATGTACGTCTCTGGCGGTAATGATTTCGGTTGTTTCGACAATTGAAGTCGTTATGCTGGATTCATCTTCCTTCTTAGCAGCGGCAACGTAGAGCTCGCTCGTTTCTTTTCTTTCAGCCAACTCAATAATGCTATGTTCTACAAGTTCCTCAATTGTTAGTTGCTCTGTCTCTACAACAACTGTGTCTACAGAAGCAGTGTCCTTTGCACGGAACACTTCAGCGGTAACTTCCACACCCTCGGTATACAGTTCTTGAATTACTGAGAGGAAGCACTGTGCAGCTGGGTACTCTGCCACCATTGCTTCAATGGCGGCCTGCTCGGTTGGATGAAACAAATCAATTGCAAGCGTCGTCGTCTCAGTTGTTTCGCGAAGTTCAGTTACTTCTATTTTTGCTTCTTCGATGATTTCCAGTTCCTCTCGGGCCAGGAAAGTAGCTGCTGCAAACTCCGTTGGTAGTTCTTGGACAACTGCATCAATGCGCAAGTCGTCCGATGGCCATTCCACCATCACACGGGTTTCTGTTGACTGCTCTCCAAAATGTACGTCTTCGGCGGTAATTATTTTGGTTGTTTCGACAATTGAAGTCGTTATGCTGGATTCATCTTCCTTCTTAGCAGCGGCAACGTAGAGCTCGCTCGTTTCTTTTCTTTCAACCAACTCTCTACTGCGATGTTCTACAACTTCCTCAATTGTTAGTTGCTCTGTCTCTACAACAACTGTGTCTACGGAAGCAGTGTCCTTTGCACGGAACACTTCAGCGGTAACTTCGACACCTTCAGTATATAGTTCCTGAATTACTGATAGGTAGCATCTTGTAGCCTGATAGTCTGATACTATGGCCTCAAGTATCGCTTCCTCAAGCGGATAATACAAGTCAGCTGCCAGATTTGCTGTTGACATAGTTTCCCTTTCTTCTCGAATGTGGATCTCCTGATAATCTTCAACTTCTTCACGGCTCTGTGTTACTTGTTGTGCCATTTCTGTCACGCTAATTGTATCCATCTGCTCTGCTTTCTCTATCTCATATGTTTCTGTACGGAGTTGCTGAACCAACTGATATGGTTGCACCTCCTCCGCAATGTAGTGATCCTGTGTAGTAACTGTGACAATGGCAGTATCTCTGACAACTGTAGGAGTGTACAGCTCTTTTGTCTCATGCACTGGAACCACTGTAAGCTGGTCAATGATCTGTACACACAACGCTTCTTCGACTGTTACTGTACAGGCTCCGGTTGCAGTGTAGTAGTTGGCCACAAAGACTTCCACTTCGATTTCTTCATGTGTAGGAGCTGAAAAATTGGTTGACCGTTTAGGAGGATTAATCCAAACCTAGTCAACAACTAGTCAAGCCGTATAGATATTATGTACTCTTGGTGAACATCTTACCACTAAATTGCCAGTTCACTCTGCGCTAAGACCAATGCTTGGCGGTTGGATTAAGCGATTGTACTTATTATGAATACAATACAAACGCGAAAGATGAAAAGTTAATATTTGTATATTATAATTTAATAGCAACTTGAAAAACGTTTTGAAGACTGTATAGCAAAAATCAGCAATGTATGTGCTATTCGGGAATATTTTGAAGGTTTGAATTTCGGACGGCCGAACGTTTGCCATGTATATACAACATAAGCACAAAATGTAATCGAAAAGGATTCAAAATAAAACCCCGGGCCTTGAACCAGAAAAAATGACTCAGTGCCATAGCGCAGTGTGAGTTAGACTGTCAAAGTATTACAATACAATCTAATTCACTTTTATTATAGAGCTGATTTCAGAAAATGTAATTAATTGAATTTATAAGTTTAATTTATGTATATCGAAGGAAAGACATAAACAAAGAAAGAAACTTCTCAAAAAGTAGCTTTGTGAAGTTAGCACACACAAGCACATCAATTTCTAATCAGTTAGTTATACAAGTGTCACACTCTTAGTTATTAGTTCGGCGACCTAATCTGTCTGATAACGACTGACCCCCCACAAATTGGACTCCACTGACCTCTACAAACCAGTACCTGGAGCACGCTTGTGTACGCCCACACGCTTGTACGTTTATGTGTTAAAGCTCGAAAGTAGAGATGACGACGAGCTGGACATTTCCGACTCCGCTCGGATAGGAGAGGAAATGTTGTCATCTGCTGGAGCACATACCAGGCTCGACTGGGCTCGGCTCGAGATGGCTTTGAAAGTGGATCGCCTCGGCTCGAGAGGGTTTTGAAAGTGGATCGCCTCGGCTCGGCTCGGCCCGGCCAGCTTCAAGTTTCAGATTCGTCAGATAGCAAAAACGTTATAGCCACGTTTAGTCAAACAAGTAGCGATGAAACTCGTTTGGCCAAAACAAACGATTAAATGATGTCAAATATAAAACTACACGTGTGTGAACCAGTGTTGAACGCCCAAATAAATAACGAGAAAGCTTTTTGTTTAGTGCAACTTTGGGAAAAGATATAATCTGATAAATTTGAAGAGTTTTCAGTTATAGTTCAGGTAGAAGATTTAGAATTTTTCATAAAATTTTAGAATTGTAGAAAATTTTCTTCACCAAATTATTAGGTGTCAAGAATAAGTTTAAAAAATTAACCTTTCAAAACAATAGTTTCTGGCAAAGCACAAGGCAGTAACAAGCCATTTCTGTTTCTGTTAAAGGAAAATTCTGTAAAAATACAAATCAAAGAAAGGTGTGTCTTTTCCTCTAATACTTTATTGATAAAACCAACTCATGACTCGTAGGAAACACAAGTTGACCTAGCTGGCAGCATAACACTCAAAGTAATAGGAAGGAAACTTATTGTCTGAAAGAATGTAAGAATTTTGATAATAAAGTTAAAAAGTTATAGTTGAAAAGTTGAAGGCTGGACTACTGTAAAAGTCAATGATTTCATTGGCTTTTTGTTTTAACAATTTCGGGAATATGATAGTAAAATTTGACTGAATTAATTGTTTCCTCATGGGTGGGCTCAGAGTTTAAATTATCCGGCAGTGTTTGGCTCGGCTCTGGAGAAATTGTTGCCGACTCAGCTTGGCTCGGTTCGGGAGCCGAGCCGACCCTAGCCGTTAGCCAAAATTATCTTTTCTACTCGAAAGTAATCAGCTGCTGATAAAACGTTTTGAGCTTCAACACATAAACATACAAGCGAGTGAGCGTGCAGAAATGTGTACTTGGAACTGATTTGTGGGGGAATCACTGTATACTGATTTTTAAGAAATTTGTGGAGTTTTCAAACAAATTATTGTCCACTATGTGCATTCCTTTAAACATTGTACAATCACTTTATAATTTATACAATTTATAATTTATAGGACAATTAGACTTTACAATACACTAAAGTGCGATGGTCAACCATTAGCATGATCGCTACAGCAGAATTTGTGAAAGAGGATTGAAATCAGAACACAACAGTAAATATTAACTAAGTAATTCTAACGTTGACAGGGACTGGAAAAGTTAAACTTCCTTGAATTTTGATCTCCGATATTTCAAAGATCAATACTGTTTAGAACTACAAAAATCCAATTACAACAGTATACGTGGCTACCTTAACTACTCCCTAAACTAAACGATTTGTTTGAATTCTACTGGATAAAAGTTTGAAACCCGGTGATAATCAAAAACTGACGGATGCTTCTGTGCTCTAGTGACTTACTGATTTGACTAAGCAGCTAAGTCAGTCAAACTTATGTACGATAATATTATACTTGTCGCGGCCGTAGGGTTATCTCACATCTTCTCAATTCTAAGATTATAGCTTTTCTGTACTGTCGGCATAATAAGGCCTGTCCTGCTTTCTTAGTTCTGCACATTTCGTCTTATCTGTACTGGACTTGGACAAAGTTTATATGTGAAATGACGATTATAAGGGAGATTATATCGTATGTACACCTACTGCCGTGAAACAGAGAGTGTCGGCAACTTTTTTCAAGTTTTTTTTCAAATTTCAAGCTCCAGTCAAAAGAAAAATTACACTTGTTACCACCTACATATGTACAAAAATCTAAGCAAATTTTTGCGACTGCCTTCCTCGAAATAGCGGGAATGTAGTATAAATCTGCAGTTGGGTGCTTGCATGTCATTCACTAAATGCGATGTATGGAAAAAGGATACGGAAAACCTTCAGAAATGGATACTCTTAAAATCAAGAAAAGTTTGTGCGGAAGGAGGAAAAGGAACATGCTGTTAACCTCATCCTTAACCTATTCCTATTACTGCCATTTGTGAATACCATAAAACGGTGCGGTCATTCTATTTGGTACAAAGATTTCAGAGCAAAGTATTTTAACATGGCAAAATTCGTAGTAGGACGTGCCAATAGCAACCGACCAGTTTTAAGGTATTCACAAATGAATGAACAAATTCATGCAGGAAGTAACACCAACACCGCAGATAAAACTGTTTACTAGCCAAAATCACAAGCATAGCACAACAGCACCACTGCAAACATTGGCAAGAATACTGTGGATATAGAGACGAAACAATCTGCACATTTTCTAGATTTCATTTTGTAATTGTTCACTTGTTCCAACCTGTATGTGTGTGTCTTCGTTCTACCAAAAGTACAAAACTAAGAGTGTGATAGCTTGGAGGGAATCTGTTTTTAGGTGTGCACTACGTGCTCGGCGCACTAACGGCTAACCACTCCACAAATGTGTCCCTTCACTTCAAAAAATTCGTCCGCTTTACCGACCCTATTAAGCTCAAAAGAGACCCGTTTTATCACTTAGGTAGGTACTCATTTGTAGGGGTGGCCAGCCATAAGTGCAGAGAGCAAGGGCTAGAGAGCCTGCCAGCTGTCATACTCTTAATTAGGTAGTATTACTGTAAAGGTTATGCAATTCAGTAAGCTTTAGAATAAACTTTCTATTCGTAAATGGAAATATTTGTAAAATTGCACACGAAATTAAAATCTTAGAAAACAGTCTATTGGAACAAGTGTTCGATTGCAAACTATCCAAAATATTCTCTCTACTGAGGTATGTATTTGAGTCGAGAAGAAGAATAAAAAATCACTGAAGGTGCTATAAATTAATTAATTAATTCTATTATTAAGGTCGATTCCTCAATAGAGAGATATGAGTTCACAAAAACATAATAAGAGCCCGTAACCATTAAAAATACTGTTAGTTCAAAGTCAATAAAGGTAGTTTCTACAAAAAGAGTTAAAATTGTTAAAAGGGCAATCACATCCTACTCATGCATTCGAAGATTTTTCAATTCATGCACTAGGTTTTTTGTTTTTTAACTTTCAATTCACTTAGCTGCTTTTACCGGAATTAATACATCGCAATCAATCAATATAAGCTGAACTCGGTTTGACCGACTTTAAGACAAATTTAAACAATACTAAATTGAATAGGCACTTTTAGTTTTCTGGTTAAAATTGAAATCCGCAGAGAATATTGAGAGTGAAATAAGCCTTTTCAGCAGGACCTTTTTAAAAGCATAAAACAGTGGTGTTGTTCACCGACCCAATTTTTCGGCTCTGATCGACTCCGTCTAAGAGATAGGATGGAAGGTCGGTGCCTGTTTTTCGGCCAACCTCAATATTGGCTAAGAGATGAAATGTCAAGTAATGTTTAAATGGCAATCACAAGACGAAAGACGATGGGGCGAAAACCACCAAACGGGTCGGTCACCCGGTTCAGACAAAGTCTGTGAACAACACTACTTAAGAATCAATCAAATTAGTTTTAGTTCAAAGGCATACATATTTTAAATCAGCGGATTTTACTCCAAAATGGCCAAAATGCTACGGTAATCTTTCTAGAACTAATGCATTTTGCAATATCAAATTTGACCCTTCTGAAGAGCGCAAGCATCATGCACAAACCAACTCTACTTTAAAGGCTGCGTTTAGTGCATAAAGTTGGTGCCTTGAGTTCATCAGTATAGAAAGCCGGTGTCAAGAGTTCATCATGCTATACAGTGATAATAAGAGTGAGACACCTAGCGACTTATCATCCTTGCATTGCGTAACTGTGCTCCGACCAAAATACTACCGCTGGAGGGCGTCGATAAAACTTGCCTTCTCCTCCTTGTGGAAGGAATAGCCAATATTAATTTGCAGGAAGCATATTCTTATTTGAAACGAGGGTTGCTCTGAAAAATGATTAGCATATATACTTATGAAAGGGTCCCCGTTTGTGGAGGTCCTCTTTTGGTAATTGAGGTTGTCGTATTAACAAAACCACAAAACGTGATTGACTGCGGGCGAACCCCACATTCCAATAAAGAAGGAACCCTTTTATCGACACCAGACTCAAATATGGACTTTTGATGGAAGTAAGCTGAAAACATCGTAATCGTATAATACTCTTTGCCAAAGGAAGCAGGAATTTTCTCAGTATAATTGGCTGTCTAAACGATTGAAATCCAAGCAGTCTGGTCGGAACACCGTTACGCCAATGAAGACAAGACATGGAGCCATATAGTTTTTATTTTTTAATTTTAGATCTAATGATCATGAACTCTTGACGGAACAGACTCAGAGGTATCTAGACTCGCAAAGACAGAAATTAGGAGCATGCAAAAGTTGTGGAAAAGTGCAATTCTGCATATAGATGACAATTTTCTATAGAAAAATATCTATAATATTTGACTATTAAAATATGTTTATGTGGTTTAGGTAAACTTTGGTATTATTCTAAGTTGGGATTTTAAATGATGGGCTAACAACTTCATTATAATGTTATAAGAGTTGAACATCAAAATGGCAGTGGAATTCTGAGGTATTTGAGCAACAACCACGTTCATTAATTAATTAATTAATTATGAAAACCAGTTAGTATCACTATCATTGTATAAACATGATTTGCTCTCTTCAACATAATCAATCGTTTACTATATAGTCAGCAAACTAACGTATCCTATTCTACATAATACCCAAGCCAAATATAAACTAAAAGTTTACAATAAGCAATGTTAAATCGCTAATAGCTAGTACATAATAGATAAGAGTATGACTAAAGTATGAATCGAAGTGAAGTAATAACGGCATTACCTTGCTGAGATCACGTCAAGTTTGAAAACAGTTGACTATGGGAATTATTAAAAATCTTTCGTCATATTTTTATCTGTTCAAATGTAGGCAAAGCTCATTAGTGAGGACACCTAGAGGCATTAGTTAAAATGAAAGCTGTCCCTCAAAAGCGTGGGAAGATTAAATCAACTTGCCATCTAAAACTATAAACATCCGAATTTTGAAATTTAGATGTTTACAATACCGAATTTTGATACTAATATCGGGATTCTATGTAGTTTACAAGGACGAAATTTAGAAATATTCTAACACGAAACTCGTTCAAAATAAAATTTAATTTTTACTGTTATTACTCAAGTACTAATTAATAATTTTTGGTTTTAATCAGGTGATTTCGATATTTAGAGGCAAGCTGAAAGATGTGGTTGGTTCAAACCAGTTATGCATTCGTTCATTCGCACACTGCTTAATTAATATGTTAATTAACTAATTAATAAGGCTATAACAATTAATAGGCATAGTTAATATCAGTCGCACCGCACAGCTATTCAACTCACACAAGCGCAAACATTGTTTTATTGGTGTTTTGGCTAAAAATGTTCTCTTGCAGTTAATAAGCTAGCAAACTTATAAGTTTTAATTTCAAAGATTTAAAATAGACGTGTCCGGATCCGCGGAGGCGTATTGTTAAATTTCCTCAATTCGTCATCGGAATTGAGCACTTGACCTTTTTCAAAATTTTAAAAGTAGACATAAAACCCTGATCTGGACTTTGCCTAATCGATCAGTTTGCTAGCAAAAATTACTAAGCTTTGATAAACACTGCATAAACGGCATGCCTCATTAATTAATTGCTGGCAATTAGCTAACAAAGCATATATTAAAAATAACCGAACTAAATACACGTAATACAATACAATAAAACTGCACAATACTCAAGCATTAAAGCATAAAATTAAAGCTAGTTAAAGCCCTAGCTGAAGCTACATTTTTGAGTAAACCGATTTTGATAACACTTTTAATTGTCAAAAAATGACCATTTCTCTTTTTGTAGCCAAAAGCTAGGCGTTTTTAGTAGAGTTTTATTTTAAATTTCAAAATTTCAATCTTTACCACAGGACACGTCTGACATTTTGCAGCTTAAATTTACCTCGAACAGTAACTCGACTTTCAGTAGTTGCAGTTCCCACAATATTTTCTGCCTTACAAACGTAGAAACCGGCATCGTCTTTTCGAACTTGATGAATTTTCAGAATGCAGACTCCATCTTCGTGTATTATTTCCATTCGACTAAAAAATACAATTCATATTTTGAAAATTGAATATACTCTCAAATACATAAGAAATATGAACAAAAAATGCGTTACTGAGGAAGTAACTGTCATTTACATCGAACGACTAGGTGTATATTAGTGCCTCAAATGTGTTTGTTCCAGAGTTGTATGCGGGCCGATTTTTCCGGCCCGCGCCCGGCCCGCAGCCCGCACCTTATGACCGCGGCCCGCAACACTCCGGCCCGCGGCCCGCACACACGAAATCCGGCCCGCAGGTACCCGAACGCAAAATTGCTTCCTATGTAGTACCTCAGCACCAAAACTGATGTATTTTCAAAGATACTTCCGGATCCGGCAAATTATTCTGTTCGTTTGATTTGAACTTTGTTGTCTACCAATTTACTGTTCTTAAAGTGGTAACTAAAGCTTAGCTTCCCTTAACTAAATGGGTACGCCATGAAAAATTATTGGGGCGGGGATTTTGCTCATTTTTTCAAACGTTTGTTGCATATATAGAGCGAGTTTCTTTCAGCACCTTAACGAGCTTAACTAACCAGCTATTAATTGTACGAAAAATGAAAATTGGTTTTGAAAGCGGCGGCGCTCAAAGGGTCAAAAAATTGTCATTTTCGAAGAAATCAGCTTTTTAAAAGTACTACCAAATCTTAACGGACAATTTTGATCCATGTATATCCAATCGATACACAGTCTTGTTTACATTTATGAATGTTTATTAGCAGGAGTTGATTGCTTTATACTGGAGATTTGGCCGAAAAACAATCTTGGCAAAACTGCGATTATTTTGTTTTAAACGTCGATTTCTCAAAAACTACTCGACGGATTCCGGAGATTTTTGGCAGAGTGGAAATTCGAACTTTCGCGGAGGGATGTTTTTCTTAGTTTTGGCTAGAACATAATGAGTAGTAAGAAAAGTCTATGCGCATTTGGCGGATTTTCTCGACAATGAAGACCTGCAGGCAGAGCCAAATCCAAAATAACGTCCTTCAGCCCGTATGTCCTTCATGTCATGGCACGAACAGTGCTTTTATCCAATTCTACAGTTTTGAAAAATCGATGTTCAAAAATGTTTGCTCAATAATTCAGGATCTTATATAACATTTCATCCCGTTAAGCTTGAGGCCTGTACTTCAATCATGTCTGAAAAATCCAGTATCCGTGCCGGGGAGCTGCCAGATGTCAGTATGTCTGAAAATGTTTTGTTAATTTTGCTAGTTCCGTAAGCTCACCTGAATGTACAGATTCCAAGCTTTAAAACGATGTATAGAACTCTTTCCAACTCCCAAAATTGTGAAAGTTATAGCGTTTTAAAAAATCACCACAAATGCACTGCACTAAAGGTTACCAACACCTTAAATGAATTCAAGTCTTCAGTGAGAAGTTATCATGGATTTATATGTAGGTGCTTAAGTTTCCAACACGAAGTTCAGAAATTAAACTAAAAATTTAGTTTCAGCGCTAATTGCTGACCCCCACTTTCAGTGCTAAACACTTAAAAAAAGTTCATGTAGAAACCAGAATTCAAGTTTGTAGATGATAAATAAGTTTCGGCTTATATATAATTTCTACAGGACATCGTTGATATTTTTCTCGAGAGATACTTTGGTATAATAGATTACAAGTTAGACTTGTGCATTTTCAATACAAATAAAACCTGTAGTTTTCATGGGTTCATATGTTTTATATACTCAACAGCTACAGGTTATTATACTCGATTCGCTGATAATGCTAACTGAGTATGTAGCGCATGCTGAAGGTATCAAATGGCATAACGAAGTCAAGTAATGTTTAAAATTCTGAAATCTTGCCTCCTTTTGTGTATGATTTGGTATGTATGAAATTTCTGGAAAGCAAAATTAGCCCAGGAAAGTAGCCAAAATCGGCCCGCATCGGCCCGCGCGGCCCGCGCGGGTAGTAAAATTCGGCCCGCCCCGCCCCGCCCCGCGGGTACCCGCGGCCCGCATACAACTCTGGTTTGTTCAAACCCTGTTAAACTCTTCAGTGCAATAATGATTTAGTCCCTCACTCAAGTGACATATCAAAGCAAAACGAGTGCTGGAATCAAAACTTTTTGTGGTGTAGTCATGGCACTCTCAAAAGTTTCAACTCTGTATGGCATAGCTTGTTTGTAGTGTATGGACAGAGTTCTATGCTATGTGGGAAACATAGTGCTCCAGTCCCAGTCCACGTTATATGTCACGTCACATGTGCTCACATTTAGTCATTTTAGTCATTTTTAGTCACATCATTTCAAAACGTACGTAGCAATGAACTTTAGTCTCACATTAGCTACTTGCAGCTAGGCAACTCTAGGAGCAAGTAATAGCCACTTTTACTTTACAGAACAGACGTTAGCTTACTCTGTGGGTCTCAGAGGTCGTCCGTCCTTGAACCAGGTTATCATAGGCTGCGGCAGTCCTACCACAACTGCCTTCAGCTTCAGCACTCGTTTCTCTTCTGCCGAAGTATCGTGTAGGGGTCGACTGAAATAGGGTCCTTGACTGGGAATCTGTGGCTTGATGATTTCCTCAACGACCATTTCCTCCTCGGAAGTGGAGGCTTCTTCGATCTGCCACAAATTCATCAGTCGGCCGACCCTCATCAGCGTCTCGCCGTGATCGAAGTATTGCTCTCGTTTCAGAATCGAAGCACCGGCCGTCGTTCGAGCCGTCGTGCTGACGATTGCCTCGAGCTGCTCCAGAGGCGCCGGTCGCCTTAGGACGATTTCTTCGTCCCACAGCTCGAGGGCTTTGTCGAGTCGGGCAATCAGCCGCTCTACTTGGACGATTCGATCGGTGAGCACCTGTAGCGCGACATTTGCCACCAGATCGAATCGGTCCGGACGTCGTTCGATGTGTACTGTAGTTTCGACGGTTTCCTCTTTTTCGCGAATTTCTCGTCGGAATTCGATTAGCTGTGGTACCTCCTGTGGCACGGGTTGTTCTTCGAGTCGTCCGGTTATGATCTCTTCCGTCACTGAGATGGTTTCCTCCTCCGTTACGCTGGTCATATCGTAGACTTCCGCCTTCTGCTCGATGGTCAGCGTAACTTCTTCGCCGCCCACTTGACCGCGTTGGAGGATTGTGGCGGCAGCCGTTCTAAGGTCATCGATGTGGACCAAAGCAACGGTTTCCGCCCGATCCACGCCGTAGTCGATCGGGATCTCGGTGGACCAGCTTTCTTCCACCGATTCTTTCATCAGTGAAACCGTTTCGCTGAAGGAGCTGGTCACGGCTTTCGTAGCCGGATAGATGATGTTGGCCGTGAGACCGAAGACGGCTGGCGTTTTCACCACATGGACGTAGGTGAGAACTTGAGGTGATCGAAGGACAATCGATTGACGACCAAGGAATCTGCGACCCAGGATTTCCCGCTCGAAACTATACATGTCTTCGGTTGGAGCTCGCTGGATTTCCTCGACCTGCTGCTCCATCGCCGTTTGACTGTCGACTTGCCAAATCGTTGTCTCCGTCTTCTCAACTTCGACTTCGGTAACGTCGACCAAACGGTGCTCCTCCGTATGCAGAAGGGTCACCTCAATTCGGTTGGTTTCCGAAATATCCGCTTCCAGATGGAAGACCTCTGGTGCCTTTACCAGGGTAACTTCGGCGAATAGTTCGGCGGGTCCTTCGGGCCCTCGTTCCTCGATCACCACTTCTCGGCGAGTTTCTTCCGTTTCGATTCGGGTCTCGTAGGCCTGCGCTCGACCGAGTTTCAATTCCCGATATTCGACAACTTTCTCTTCCGTGGGCTTCGGCCAGAAAACTGGTTGGGGCATCGGCACCAGCGGTTTTTCTGGTTTTCGCTCAATTGAAACGGTGACGGTTTCTTCTATTTTCGTCTCCTCCATAATGAGGACTTCGCAAATCACTTCTTCGAATTCTTCGTCTCGAACGACTTCGACAATTTGGGGTACCAGATCCACTTTCGGGATTTCCTTTACGGTCTCTTCGCGGATGATTCTCGTCAAATCCACGACCGTTTCTTCCGCATGAATTTCGCGAATTTCTTCTGTGATCAACTGTTCTCCTGTTATCACTCGCTCTTCTGCTGAAACAGTGGAATTAAAGTTTAAATCTAAGTTTAACCCTAATTCAAATTAGGTAAGCTTAGTGAAAAAGATTAAATTGAAATAATTCTGCAATAATCTGACTAATACTTACATTGATTTTCACAGAATGATTCCACTTCAAATTTTCGATTTTTTAAAATCTGTGTTTGCATATTTTAAAAATCTAATTTATATAAATTTAAACCATATTTAGCAAAACTTGTGACACGTTTATTATTACAAATGAACTTCAATTTATTTAATCACAGCATTACATTTTCATTATCTACATTTGTCAGTTCCAAACAAATGAACAATCACTTGAGGTCCTTGGATTGCTTCAAGAAAACCGTAATTTGAACTCAAAGGGCGGTCCTAAAAACTGTTACTCACGTTTGACTGTAACATAGCAAGTTGTGACTGCCGATCCAAGCGGGTTGACAGCACGACAGGTATACTCTCCTTCGTCTTCGACTACAGTTTCCCGAACGGTTAGGATGGCGATACCGTCTTCGAACAAGGTTTCAATCTCGCTACAAAGAAGATACAAAAATTAACATTGTCACTGTGTGAGACCATACTCATTCAAATAACAAGATGGTAACCATACATGTGCTTTGGGGGCGTGGCTGGGGGAAGGGTTTCACGCTTCCCCCCAGACCTGAACCTCACACCCCCCCCCTCAGAACCCAGATTTTTCCGGTTTTTTGGGCAAAAAACCGAAAAAATGCGGTTTTCCGGCGGCCTTGGCGCAAAACCCCGGTTCATCCCCTCCAAAACCTCCACTGCTGCACATGTCTGGTGGTAACTGTCCTGCGTTTCCAGTTCCATTGTTTGGAGTTGCGTGTGAGAAGCGTTGTTCATGCTTGCTGACAATATCAAATTGCTAACTAATCGGCACCTTTTAAACTTCTTCCTTCTTTCGACTTCACTTCCAATTCACTTCCAATGCGTTTCGTTTTAAGCAGACTATACTTTGAGCTTCACCAGTCTCAAGAATGCTGTCTATTGATGTCATAATTAATTAATTACCGAATTAGTTCAAAATAATTAATGTTTACTTACTCTGACGGCTGAATCCTGTCTCCGTCCACATACCAGGTGATTTCTGGTATGGGATATCCGGTAACAATTGTCTTCAATTTCAGTGTCTTTTTCTTTTCGATTGTCAAATTTTTCAGGTGTCGAACGAATTCCGGTGGACTGCCCATGATTTCCGGACCCGGACTGGCTTCCTTTTCCGGTGCTTCGAATTCCTGTTTCTCGACCACATGAAGAGTTTCCCGTTTTTCCTCAACTTTGATTTCGTCTTTCGTGATCGACGGCTGAACGGGGAGGGTCAGAGAGACTTCTACCGGACTCGGTTCCTTCGGAGTCGGTTTTGGACCCTCTTCTCGGTCGACCTTTTTTGTGAAAATCGTTTCTTCAAAAGTCGAAACGAACGTTTCCGTTGTTTCTTCTGACGGTCGCTCAGGTGCAGGAGCCGGTCTTCTGGGAGCTAAAATAAGAAAACTAAGATCTTACTTTTACCAGAAAAGGAAATGTTTGCTGCATCAGTCTGTCATCTTCATAAATTTGTACGGTTACATTTTTATATCTAAAAATTTTATTGCTGAGAGTAAGCTAGACTGTTAGCAAAATGTTTTCCTGCGTCATAACTGTAGTCTCAGATTTCAATATAATTGAAACTGTGGACATGTATCTAGAAAAGTTTTGCAGTTATCCCAATATTATAAGTAAAAACTAACATATAATTTTGGGGTACCCTAATTTTGGTTAATAAAGTTTTTGTAAAAACAATATTGGTTCAGTTTCAGTATTTTATCCACTACTTAAATCCTGTAAAACGAAAATGTTAGATTTGTACTATCCAGTAAAAGGGTTCGATTTTATTTACATCATTATATTTTGCCTGGTATTTCCGCTTCTTTCTGTATTTATTTGCTTCGAAAAAAGATGTCCTACTCGACCCCCACCGGAACGAAAAAAAAGACAGTCGCAAAATAAAAGCAAAAGTTTTCGAAAAATCATAACGACAACGGAAAAGACAAGTCCGAAAAATGCTAATATGGGCCGACAGTTGAAGCAAGCTGAAGATTTGCGATCCTCGCTAACGTTAGTTCAGACGGCGAAATCGACAAAACAAAAGAGCGAAAAGTCAAAGATATCTCAATCGAAACGGAAGTCGAAATATTCGTCGCGGCTTTCACCGAAGAAGTCCAGGAATCAGGCACGATCGTCGACTTCCTCAGACTCGTCTGAACAGTACACTGTTTCTTTCAGTTTCCATAATTTGAACAAACGCGTTCAGGAGGAACGACGTCAGCGAAGAAAGGCGAACAGGGCAAAAATGAGAAGACGAGATTCTCGACAGTCGGAATTGGCAGCGGTGAAAACGGCTCACGAAATTCTCTCACCTAGGGAAAGCCACAGTTCGTCTCCATCGGCCAATACGTCCAGTTTGTCGGAGGCTACGCTAAGAGATAACGGAGCGGAAAGAAAATGGTTATAGAGGGACCATTAAATTGAATCTTAGAGCCTACTGTATTGCTGTACAGCTGTGCCATTAAACCTAATTAAATTCCCCGTCCCTAAACTAACTGTAAAGAAATAATGAAAAACGCCTGACATGCCGTTACTAAGACAAAAGAACTAATAGTCCGAAACATGAGAGAGCCACCAGGGTGAAAGCCTCTAATCTTGAATAATATGCAGATTTCCAAATTTCCAAAAATTTACCTCTAATTTCCAGGTGCGTCTGTGTAGCAGCAGTTCCATGCTTGTTCACTGCTCTGCAAATATAATAGGTTTCATCCGTGGTTTTGGTAACTTTCCGGATAATCAGTTTGTGAGTACCATCCGGATAAGATTTCGTGGTCACCCGGGGTCCGGGTCGGATCTGTTCGGGACCACGGAACCAGGTAATTTCCGGAGCAGGAGTTCCGATTATCTGAAATTGAAATCAGAATTGGTTAGAGTATGACTAAGAATTATAGTTGGGGTTTTTAAATCAAGAAAACCGTGGACTTGAGCGAGTTAAAAGAATAAATTTTAACGCTAGTTGAAATAATTGAATTGAAATAATAAAATTGAAAAGTTCCCAGCTGCTTGATCGACAGGTATCAGTTCTGTCTAACTACCGTAATCCTACTAGTCAGAACAATAAACTTTGATTGGTTATCCACTGTCACGTGACAGCTTGCCAGATTGTCACGTGACAGAATTGACCAATCATATAGAATGTAGCTATGTATGTCACGGTGTGATTTTTCCCCTTTGAAAATTTTCCCCCCGGAAAAACTACACCGGTGTGGATTTTCCCCCCGGAAAAATTACACCGGTGTGAATTTTCCGGGGGGAAATTTTGCACCGATGCAAGAAATAATGCAGGTTTTAGTTTATAAATTGAGTGACACAAAATCGAAAGACCTAATTATGCTTTGAAGATGGAATATGATTAGCGTAATCCGCCAAAATAATCACTCATTATAATAGTTCGACTGAGATATAATCGAAATATATAATTCATAAAATTTCTTGAAAAATCAGAAAATTTGCAGGATTAATTATAATAATTATTGCATTCCATTGCTTATTTTGTTTGTGATAAACCTTAATAATAGAAATTAAACTCTTAAATAAATGATAACTTCTAATCTTTCTTAGGCTTCTAATATTTTGTTTTCATTTCTGAGTAAATGTTTTTTGTTTTCATTTCGGAGTAAAAGTTAAAAATTGAAATATTGGAGATTTCATTTCCGAGCTCAAATCATAAAGTAGGCTAAAGGTAAAAATTAATTTAATTGAAATTTATTTTCAAGTTAATTTTAGAAATTTCATTGAATTAAATTGAAATTAAACTTTTCAGTTTGAAAACTGAAATCTCGTTTAATTGAAATTAATCTGAATTTTCCACGTTAACTTGAATTTTGTAAACTTTCCTTGCAGAATTTCTCTTAAGAAAGATTTCACCATATACCCGTGGTTGAACTTTCAATCTAAAATTTCCAAAATTTGAATAATGTTATAATTTTTTCATCTTTTACTTAGAAATAAAACATAAGATACCAGAAAAACCTAATAAAATTAGAAGTTAGCACTGATTTTATTAATTTATGCTTTAATAGCTTAATAGCTTAATGCTTTCATAGCTTTAATTTATTCATATATTTTTACTTAGAAATAAAATCATAAAATATTAGAAGAGTAGAGTTGGCATTTATTATAAAATTTTTCTTTGTTAAGGTGTATTAAATGCGAAATAAGCAGTTGAATAAAATAATAATATTAATTAATTCTTCAAATGGTTCTTAAAGAATTTTATTCATTATATATTTCAAGTTAATTCTGTATTATTTTGTATCTGAGTCTCACTATTATAACGAGTAATTAATTTGCCGTTTCAGGTTAAACATAGTCCACCATAAAGGCATTATTAATTGCTATAATTATGAGCAAAACTTAATTCATAAACTTAAATTTGCATTAGTTCTGGCATTGGTGCAAAATTTCCCCCCGGAAAATTCACACCGGTGTGATTTTTCCGGGGGGAAAATCCACACCGGTGTAGTTTTTCCGGGGGGAAATTTTACACCGGGGGAAAAACTGCACCGTGACAATGTATCTTTTAAATATTTATATTAGTCCAGCATATACACGTGGAAAATAGCATCGCATAGACCATTCATAAAATAATTGGTAGGTAAAGTGTTGAAATTCAAAAAACCATGGCTATTGCTGATTGAATACTTTACATTGTGTAGCTTCACTAAAGTTAAATATGTAGGGAGCGAAATTGTTTTGTTTATACTGATTTATGATCTGCTATATCTGCTGATGCAGAGGATGAATCGCCTTCTTCTGAAAAAAATGAATCGCCACAAAGAAATATCGGCTTGTTTGATGAATTTTAATTTTTTATATTTTCCTTTTTTCAACCAAACGAAAGTTCATGCTGTGACGGTTCAGACATTGCTCCAGCAAAACTGTGGCGCTAAATTAGTATAAGAAAAACAATTTCGCTCCCTACGTTTTTTGGTCAGACTAGTTGGCTTAATTTCATTTACCTTGCAAACAAGCTCTACTGTTTCTTCTTCTTCAACAATCGTTGTTTTCAGACTCTCAATTATTTCCGGAGGAGAACCTTCTTCTTCTGAAGGAATTTCTGGAACCTGAAATGAAATTAACAATTCTTAATTAATTGTCTTAATTAAGAAAATTACCTGAATTTGCATCATTATATTTGAAAATTTTACTCCTTTTGGCGCCAAAATTTATTTGCGATTAAGACAAATCAAAAACTAAGTAGGGCTAAAGACGGGCTAAAAACTAAGTCGTGACAGCTGGCATGCTCTCTGTTATCAGATCTCGAGCCATGCTCTGCACGCTAACGGTCACCCGCAATTGCATACCTAGTCGAACCTCCCCCCACAAATGTGACCTATCATTCGATTCCCCCCCCCCCGCAAAACAGACCCATCATTTTTTCAACCGAAGAATGATAGCTCACATTTGGGCTTACGGTGGGGTCGCTTACGGTAGAAAAAGTGAGCACACGCAATTGCGTACTGGGCACTGATTTGCGGGGGGTCCACTAGGTAGTAGGTACGCAATTGAGGGGGGTGATTAGGCCGTTAGCGTGCACAGCATGGCTCGAGAGCTGATAACAGAGATTCTGCCAGCTGTCACACTCTTTGGTCATATTAATTAATGTAATATAATTAATTGCCTCCATGTAGCTTTCATCCATTTTCATTTCTTCAGAAGTGGTTGTGATTTCTTGAACCTGCGCAGAAGTTTGAGTCATGCTGAGTGACGCTTCCTCTCTGTCGGGAACATAGGTATAACCTAAAATAAAATAAGGGAAATATATACTAAAATTCATATCCTGAAATAAAAAATGACAAAAACTAAAAACTCAGTACAATGTGCAGACTTCTATTCGGAATAATTCCAAAACAAAATAGCCGAATCTATGTAACCTGTATTCCAGCAAAATATTTCTATATAAGTGAATTCATTTAACTTTATTTTTTATTTCTCAGTTTGTTATGCATTCGTTTTGTTCGATCGGATTATTTATTTTTGTCAAGCAAAATTCGAGAAATAAATTTAGATAATTTAAATAGATAGATAATTTAAATAAATAAATAATTGAAACATGCTTCCAATTTATTTATTTTGTATATACAAGTTTTTATTAACATTTACTATCAAAGTTCCTGTCATCTTCAGCAAAAGTTAGAGCAAAACATTTCGATGAAGCAATTTAGTTTATTTTATTTTATATTTCAGTTTTATTCTTTCTTTTTGCTTATATTTGCTATATGCATTACCTTCAACAGTCAGAGGTGCCTGAGTTGTGTCACGACCTGCCGGATTGACCGCTTCGCAGGTATAGACTGCCGTATCCTCAGGGAAGCTTTCTTGAATAGTTAGCTCACACCAACCGTCAGGTGTCTGAAATTAATTAAAATGGCAATTAGTTGATTGCTAATTGGCTAAATAGGAACTAAATTACTGGTAATGAGTTAGTATAGTATTAATGACGTTGGCAAATGAATTTTTATCAATTTATGAGTATGCAAGAATATGAAGCCGTTGGAAGGAATAATCTGTAATTCTAAAATTTTATAATCTCAATTAGGAGTCTCAATATTCTTTCTCAAAACTTAAACTTCTAAGCAAATATTGGTATAAGGCGAAAATAAAGTCCTTTAATGTTTTGAAGTACGAATCGAAAAACCGTAACCCATGCTTTCAAATCAGTAAACCTGGGTTTGGTTTGATCAGCTAGGCATTAAGGATATACGATGTACTAACTAACTACATATATTAATTAATTTACATTAATTAGCTAATCATAATTTACATTAATTAACCAATTATGATGTACCTGGGAAGAAATTATGTCATTGTACTGCGTGGTATCCAGTTTAATTCCATTTTTGTACCAGGTTATTTCAGGTTTCGGATATCCTTGAACGTGACATCGTAACTTCACTTGAGAGCCTGAAAATTCGCGGTTTCGCAAAACGATTGTAATTTTAAAACTTAAAATTTTGAAAACAATAAATCTCCAATAAATTCAGAAGGGGCTGACATGCAACCGTCACCGAGAATGCAACCATCCGAAATTTGGGTAATCTGCCGTGCCAAAGACTTAAAGGCAAGGGGTATATAGATAGTAAAGCAAAATTGTATGACAACTTAGAAAGTATAAAAGATGTTCTAGAGTTTAATATTCCTAAATTTTTGGTAAACATCTGAATGAGAACTTCTTGAAACATTTAAAGTGTTCTAAGCTGTCATACAAAAGCACCATTGTAAATACACAAGATAAGATAATGGTAATTTCCCAGAAACCGTTAATGCTTGTCAGCGTTGCCAGAACTATTGATCTTAACTCAGTCATAAATTATTGCTATACAAAATTGTCCGATTTCAAGGTTTAAAACAAATCCCTATCTTACCATCGCGAACTGTTTGCGGTCGCAATGGTACATCGAAATGAGGCGGTTTCAAATCAATTTTGGTATCACGACGGTCCTCGTAGGTTCGTTGAACGCTGAGAGTTGTAATGGTCTCTTCTTCGACACGGGTTTCTAAAGTAAACACTCGATCATAGAACTCCAATCGGGTACCCACGCTTAGGGTACAACTATTCCAATAGATCACTGAAGTCGCGATATGAGAGATAAAATCGATTTCCGAATCGAATTCGTCCGAATCCGTCGATAGGTAATCGATTTCCATCGATTCGAACATATCGAAATCGGCAGAACTGGACTGGGGAGAAAAGTGTGAATGTGTCAAGTTCTGCTCTCTACCAGCAGACCATGCAGTTTCGCTGCTTCGGAGAAGTTTAGTCGATTCACTCGTGGGGCTGGTTTCCCCATTATTTCGCTCCATTATGAACAAATAATATAAACTTCGAAGAATAATAGAGGAAGTAAACTTGCAAACAATTTAGAGCTCAACAACACAGTTTTCTGCACATTTTCGCGGGGCCCTCTCTGTGCGAAGAAAACCGTTTTGCAAATTTCTACATCGTAGCAAGTCGGCGGAAAAATCGAAACCTCGACAGACAAGTCCTAGTCAACTTAAGAGTTTCATACAAAAGTTTTGGCTTTTAACTTTTCTTGCTAACAGAGGGGAAAAGCCCTTCATGGTAGACCATATGACTGTGAGCTAAAATCTGGTTTTATATCAGCTTGTTTCGCCGCAGAACCGAAACGAATTTGTTAGCTAATTGAGTTTTTAGGGTTTTTCTCAAAAAATACCGCATTTGGTTGAAGTACCTACGCAAATCCTGTTTATATTTTTGAGCGGAATGACAAGATGTTTAGAAAATACCGTCCAAGCCATGTTTCCACCTTGTTTTGGAAATGATATTGGTTCTTTTGATTAAACAATTAGATCACTAAGGGTAGCAATTAGTCAGGTGTTGACGCTTTCTAATTTGATACTATTTCTCCAAATCTTTGCACAAGCTTTACCAGAGACGCATGCTTTCTACTCAGTCAAAGGTATAATGTTACAAAATAACATAATATCAAACAATAGTGTTTATAATTTATTTCAAGAATATTTAAAAAGCAAACACCAATTACTGTACCTTCAATTTCAACTACAGCCATGCTAATGGCATAGCCTTCTTGATTCCGAGCCACCACGCTGTATTCTCCAGCGTCCTTGGGCGTTGTGCTCGGTTTCACCATTTCACTGGTCAGGGGTGTGGACCTGATCCTAATCTTAGGTCCCGGTACCAGTTCGTGGTCGTCGTGGTACCATTTGAAGGTGCACTCCGGATGGGCGTCGACCTCGGCGCTCAACCGAAGTGGCTGACCTTCCCGGACCCTTTCCGGTTCCGGCGGTTTGGTGAACCGAGGCGCCCGGTGCTCCTGAGTTCGGTGAATTTCCGTGGTTCGAACGGTTTCCTCCACGGTTTCGCGGAACGATGACGGGTACTGTGGTTGCTTGGGTTCTGAAATTTTCAGATTTGTTTTAATGGCTCATATTAGCATTTTAAATTTTGTGCAAGTGATAATAACTTAATTCAATTCAAAAACCCCTACCTTGAAACGCACTTTGGTTTGGACGTAAAACACCAGTTCTTATCAAAAATAAAGCAAAACACGGCATTGGTAATTGTGTTTACATTTAACTAAAAATATGTACGTCATGTCTCTGTCAAACTAACTAAGGTACACCATGTTGATCGAATATGTAGAATTGCTTACTTTTTACAAATATAAAAATCATTATACAAATATACAAATAAATTCTACGCAAATGCTCCTATTGATTCAATTTGAATTGGTTTTACACGTTAAAGATAAATCTGCGCAGATTTATTGAGGTCATAAACTAAACGTCTGTTGAGACTATATTAAGATTTAATTTCAAAATTAAGCGATTCTGCTTATTCGATCAATATAGTGTACCTTAGTAAGTTTGACGGAAACATTATACAAACAAAATTAGTTGGTTGCAGAAATTTTTGAAATGAAGTCTGGTGATTGTCAAAATATCTACAACCATTATTAAACTGGATAAACAATAAATAATAGATTACAATTTATTTAATCTTACTCAAAACATCAACACGAATCTGTCTCGAATCTGTGCCCACAACATTCTGAGCCCGAACGGTATAGGTTCCAGGCTTAGGCCGCTGAATTATAATGGTAGATTTGTTCACTTCCTCAATGATTTGTGTAGTCTCGGATTTGTGCAGTTGCACAGGTCCCAGATGCCAGGAAATTCGTGCAGGCGGCTGTGCATCAACCGTTACTCTCAAAGTCAAATCTTTGCCCTCTTCTAAGACTTGACTCTGAGTGACCTCCATAATGACCGGGGGTCTGGACGGTGTTGGCACAGGGGCTTCCACGGGTGCTGGCGCTGAAATAATTAAATAATTAATTGCATATTAATTAGCTAATGAAATGATATTGATTACGGTAGGCTGTAAAAAATAGAATCTACAACTGGGATTACGATAGATATTTTGTGACAGTATTACGGTAGTTCCACTTGCTGTAAATTAAATGAGCAGACTGATGTGTAGAAGTCAAAATAAAAGTATTTTAGAATAAAATTTTAAAATTAAAACTAAAAATACTTCCTTTTGATCGCAAACCGGTAGACTCGAGTGAGCTGCTTTTGTGATTTCCGGCTGTTTTTGGTGGGGCCTTGTTTTTCGTGGAATGAATTAAAATTCACAATGGTCAGTTAATCACCGGTTTGAAATGTTTCTGAGGACAACGTTTGAAATATTCACAAAAGCCCCAAAGTTTCAGGTTAATCTTTCTGCTCTGCACATCCCCCCTTTCTTACAGTAAGCTCCCTAAAAAGTCTAAGCCCACCAAAATTGTGGTAGGCAATTGCTGTTAAAATCAATAGAAACGTTTTTATATAATTCACAGAAAAGTAAAAAATCGAATCTGAAATTAACCTGGGAAAGGCACTGGACTTCTCCTTTGAGTGAATTCCAGTATTCGTTCTTCTTCGTCGACAATTCTTGCGATTTCAATTTCGCCGGCAGGCCGAGGTTTAGCTAAAATTATCGAAAAGTCACCAAACACTGGACAAAATTACGTAAGTAAGAAAATACAAATTTAATCAGCGTTAAAGTATTGCTGTTTGTAATAACCAACAACAAAACGCCCTATTTGACTTTTATGACAATCATTAATTAATTAAATGGAATGTTAACTAATAATTAGTTAATGACACACTTGGTTTCGGAATGACAGGAGGAGGTTGACGTTTCACCACTTTTCTCCTTTCTTCTTCTGTTTCCTCCTGAACTCGGCTGTCGACTCGAGTCTCCGGTTTGAATAGAACCTTTGATGGAGCCTGATCTTCTGAAAAACAAAAAAGATCAATTATTTTTTAAAAATTAATAATCATCCTGTTAAGACAACTTAAAAACAACCTTGAGAGGAACAATGCAAAGCAAGGACGGAGCAACGCAGAAACAGAGAAACAGTTATCTTGCTTATAGTCTTGAGAAAGTGCAGTCCTTTCGAATCCCATGTCTTGGATTATTTTTAGGTGAATCGAATTAAAGTTTAGAGTCCTACTCGGTTTCATGACGATAGTCTGCGAAGCCTTGAAGACGGGAGACGGAGAACGAGAGCGCTCTCTGTAGTGCTCGGCTGAGTAGAACATCTCCTCCGTGACTCCACCGTAGGTTCTGGAGATCTGAGTGGAATACTGTTCATGGAACGGTCCAAATTTCCCTGAAAATATGATGAAACTTCAGATGAAACTGAAATTCCGGGAAAAGATTTAAAACTGTTGTAAACGTTAAAACGGACATAAACCACTGAAAACAATATGATATCAACATACATAGCAAGTTCGTTCGCTTCTTTCGTCGCAGGATTCACAGTTTTAATGAATATTTAATATTTGCTGGAATTAATTTGTTTCTTGCCTATTCTCGTTTGTTTGCAATTTATTATCACGTGACCTCATTTGCATAGTTTACCTTTTCTTTCGGCCACAGTTCTCTGTAGGGTTGTGGGCCCAGGCTCAGGAAGTCGGGGTTTGAAGACTGGTTCTTCTCTGGGTTCGCGTCTCAGGTCGACCGGCGGTCTGGCTGGAGGCGTGTACGCCCTTGGGGCTTCTGAAAAACGTTAATTAATTAATTGACTCTATATAATAATTATAAGAATTTTGATGACAGAGTTATCTGGCTGGAGGCATAGTGGGAACGCATTTTTAATGACTCTCATTAGTTTCAACTAATCTGCTAAAATCTATTCTCTGAGAATAACCGAATTCTTATGTTAAATTATAAAAATGTACGGATAAAATAGGATTTGATTTTAGGTCTTTGAGGGCGTAATATAGACAAAAGAGAAATTTTACTTGGAGCTATAACCATAGTTTGTTTGGTCTTGAAGACAGGGGAAGGAGTTCGAGCTCTTCGCTTGATGTGCTCAGCGGAGTAGACGACTTCTTCGCTGACAGCTCCCTTGCGTTCCAGTGTAGCCGGTGAGATGCGTCGCACAGTCGGTGGTTCAATACCTGACAAAAGATGTTGAATTTTTAGCTTATGTTAAAAACTATACCTGTGCTTTCATGAGCAAAAATGTTTCTAGCTGATCGTTTGGATCGTCTTATTGATACCCCTCAAGCTGTCAACAGAAGGCGACGCTTGTCATACTCTTATCTATTATGTACTCTTGCTTGTCATACTCTTATTTATTATGTACTCTTGCTACGTTGAAACATTTACTCAACCAATAATTAAAGGATTAATTATCTAATTACGTTTTTCTTCAACCACAGTACGACTAATAGTTTCCACGGGTGGTTGGGGTGGTGGTCGGAAATCTCTAAATTCCTTTCTTTCCTCGGTGATTTCTTCCGTTCGATACTCTCTTCGTTCAACGGGCGGCGGAGGTGGTGCAAGTTCTGAAAAAATCAAGAATCCGCTTTTTCATTATTCCATTAATGAAAATCTGTAATTAATTAATTAGTTAATCATGAAATAATAACATTAGGTTTTCGTAAAAACTAAATGCAGCATTGTGATTAGGTACGTTGGTCGGTTTGGAGACAAGATTTTTATAAAGAATAAGGAAATCTATTAACTTTAAATTTCTAATGTCTCAAAATATATATACTCGAGGTTAAACTTGTAAGTTCCTGCAATATTTATCGTCGAATTAATTTTTGGTTCGTCTTGTCTAAGCAAGATAACATTTATTTACAATACAGTACTGGAAAATGGTTAGAGCGAAAAAATGCCTACTTTCAATGATTTTGACCGGCACGTCGGCAGTGACTCGGCCAACTTCATTCTCTGCCTTGACGGTGTAGACCCCTTCCTTGGGTCGCAGGACCGTTATCGTAGTCCTGTTTTCCTCCTCGATGATAGTGGTTGTGGTTGAGGACCGAAGCTCGAATCCGTTCGAGTACCAAGTGAACTTAGCCGGCGGGACAGCATCGACCACTGCCGTTAGAGTCAGTTTCGAGCCCTGAGGTAGTGTCTGAGGTTCGGGTCTTCGGATGAACTGCGGGGCTCGTTTGATGATCTTTTCACGATACTCGGTGGTGATGACTTCATCGCGAACGGTCTGCGTGACCGGCGGTGGTACTGGTGATGGTGGTGGTGATGCTGAAATTAGTTAAAAATTAACAATTATAATTAGCTAAACTTACTAATTGAGTTGTGCTTAAGATTGAGATTAAGAGTTGTGATTAAGCTCGATGTGGCTGTTGCTTCGTGGCTGAATTGGAAATGCGTTCGTACGTAACACGACTGGTTCCAGGTTTAAATATGCATTGGTTTTAAGATACGAAATTTATCGTGCTTTCCTGCACTGTAAAAAAAATTTCCTAGCTGTTATCTATTTTTCGATGATCACTGTTGCCATTCAAGAAAAATAGATAAAAGTTATCAGGTATAAAAGATATCAGTTAGCTATTATTTCGGGATTGATTGAAAATCTAGAAAATTAGATAACAGTTATCTAATATTGCTGGCTAATATCAATCTTTTTAATTTGGGCATTAGTACTTCAACGGCAATTGCTAACCTGCACTCATTAAATATTGTTGATAGTGGCAAAATTTTTTAATCTTAAAGTAAGTTAAATAGTTTAGATAGTTAAAATTTTAATAGTTTTCGGCGTTTTATGATGATAGCGGCAATAAGCAACATGGGCAGAGGAGAGGATCCTTAGTTGTAGCTATGAATCTGCACTCAAATTGCGTCTACACTCAATTTAACCTGATAGTAGAGGGGCAAAGTTGTATCCGGGTCTGTAATTTCAGACACAGCCTGGACCCAGAACTGGACGGCTTTTCCCAGACCCCCAGGCTCGGATTCCGCGAAATACTTTAATCAATCTGCACTGGGTTTTGGTCTAAATTGCACTATTATTATCCGTGTTTGGTGATACGACAGCAAAAGCATCAGGAACAAAGCGATACTTGGAACAAAGCGATACTTTGCTTAACTTAATGACGCTATTTTTGTTTTCCAATATTTGCTTTGAACGTTGTCAATAGAACTAAAGATGAGAGCCAACTATGGGATGGCAGAAGTTTAAAGTTCAATGCTGGAAAAGCTATGTAGTTTGCCTATTGCCTCTTAATAATACTGGTTTGATGCAAAGAATGAAAGAATTCCACAATGTAGCGTCCAGTCGAGTCAAACTTAACATACCATGCATGGAAACTTTGTTTCGTCCTGACCGCCGTGTATGATTAAACAAATGATTAAACTTTCGAAATTTAGCCACAATTTTAAATTTAGCATCTATTTTGCCCACCTCAAGGCATAGTGTTGTTTTAGTAACCGATGTTAGTTTCAGTTTCAGTTTCAAGTCTCTTCCCAAAATAGTTTCAGTTTCAGTTTTAGTTTTAGTCGGAGTTTCAGTATCAGTTTCAATTCATTCGAAAAACTGGAGATTCCAGCCTTGAGACATGATCATATATACTTCGCTGCAGAGTATTAACGAAAAAACCGCTTTAAACCTTCAAATTTTTATGTCTTGAAAAAAGACTGAAACTAGTTTCAGTCCGAGTTTCGGGTCTTTGCCCAATCTAGTTTCAGTTGTAGTCGGCCGCCTACAATAGTTTCAGTTTCAGTTTCAGGTCTCCTCACGAAATAGTTTCAGTTTAAGTTTCAGTTTCTGAAACTAAACTGAAACTGAAACTGAAACCTGTACAACCTGAAGCCTAGTTTTTCAGTTTCAGTGCCTGAAACATCACTACCTCAAGGTCAAAAGCTGTGGTAGGAAAGAGGGGGCAAGGGCTGCCACTTTTATTTGATCAAAATTGGCGCAAGCAGACCCCGATTTTTGCCAGAATTTCAAATTTAGACCTGTCATTGCTGGATAAAGAAGCAACACTTAGCATACATTTAGCATTTAGAACTAGTACAGTGGCAGCATGGCAAGCAACATTGATGCGAGGCAAACAGTAACACCTGTGATCAAAACATTTTGGTCCTGTTAAACATCAGTAGTGTTTTGCGTGAACTCCAAAAGGTTGAAAATTTAGCGCAATAAAATAATCTCAACGACGAGGGTGTGGCTCAGTGGTACAGCGTTCTGATCAAGAAGCAAAGCTGGGTGGTTCGATGCCCGCCCTGGACACTTTTCTTCACATTTTCAATCCTGATTTCAAACTTTCATTGTCCCATCTTTCGTTTGAACTCGAAAACGCTTAAAGTATATATTTCATTTTGCAGCTCAAAACAGATCCAAAACTTGTCCACGAACTTTCTTCAAAATTCAATTTGCAAGTTTTGTATGCATCAGTTCTGTGAGACAATCCCGAAAAGCCGAATATTAACAATTTGCAGCATTTTTCGAACTTTACTAGTATGCACAATAGTTGCATCAATCGATAGCTTTTTCAATTTTAAGAAACGACTCTTCTCACCACAAACTCCCATTTGATTGTTATTTGTTTGCCATAGTTTAAAGTTCCCGTTTTGGCCCGTTTTCAACAGAAAGTGAAAATTTTGAATAGCTACCACCTTTTTATTCCAGGCCGAAATCATCTGAAATTTTAATAGATTGCGTAAAATTCTAAGGGCTATCACCTCAATGCTGTAAGTAGAATTTTTGACCCTGGCAGCCCAACCCACTTAAATATTAAAATGTATATATCCACATGTAGAATAACTGGTTGACAGAACTGATTTTTCCATGATTTGATTTCATAAAACGAGTCAGCTCGTTATGAGCTTCAAAATGATGTATAGATCTCTGCAAAACTCGCAAAATTGAGCAAGTTATGAACATTTCAATCTGGGTATCCAGACGCTGTCACAGTCAGCTGCACGTTTGACCCCATAAATTTTGCTGCATCAGCGAAGCAGGTTTCATCCAGCTCAACCACTTCAAGCAGTAACGTGTCTTACGCAAGCACTCGATACGCTGATACCGCATCGAGCACTAGATAAAGGAGAGAAACGAGCAAGTTTTTTAAGTTTCATGTCAGTATTTTCTGACATATTTGCTCCTACTGCTTCTGTTTACAGAGCAGTGGAAGCAATCTTTTTTTGGCCATTACGTACCTTTGGGGGTACCGATGGCAGGGTCTAAACCCAATAAGAAGGGTTGAATTCCCTTTTTATTGGAAGCCGTCCAATTGAAATGGCCGGATAGCTAGCAACATTTTGATTGCTAATATCTAAAGCGTTGGATTGGATGGCTGACAGTGAATATTGTGGATATTTTAGTATCCAACAGGCTGATGCTCGAACAAACATCTAAATGAAAATTAAGGTACGAAGCTCAGTATCCGGTTCCTATCGTCTGTGATGTGCCTCTATGCGGCACAGTATTAGGGAGCATGTTCGCTTTGTTTTCCGCAATTATTCTAAATTGAACAAAACACTAACCAATACCAGTCATCCTTTAATTTTAGGTGACGACCCTCTATTTTTCACGGATAACAGTTACCTTGGAATTTATGGTAAAGGCTATTAAAGTTAAATTGGTAACAAGTCTCCAATTTTAACTGTTTGCTGCCATCCCAAATTATTAGATAACAGTTATCTAATTTGTTGGGATGTCACAAATTCCCTATCTAAGAAAAATAGATAACTGTTATGCAATTTTTTTTACAGTGTGGGCATGTGACACCACATTTCATTATGTGACTAAATTCTAATTAAATCATTTAAATTCAAATAAAAATGTGCTTGTATACAGGCATACCTTCAACCAGAATGATGTTGCTGTATGTGGTTTCGCCGTGCTGATTGACGGCATGGATTCGATAATCAGTCTGTCGATAGAATCGATTATCGATTCGAACTTTCTGAACGTGCGGTCCGAAGGTCAGCTCAGCACTGGTGGAAGGCTGGACCTCTCGACCGTTCACTGTCCAAGTAATCTTGGCTGCCGGTGAAGCGTCGACCAACGCTTCCAACTGCAGAGGCTCGCCTGGTCTGAGCACTATTCGACCTGAAGAAACCTCGCAATTATTAAGAAATACAATATTTAATAGTTAAAATAGTTAATTAAAGTATTTGCAAATTAAAGTTTGTTAAGTCACGGTCTGTAGGTACCAGTTTTATCCCATCAACAATTTTAGAAATAAGAAACTAGTTTTTAATATGACGAAAACAAACGTTGATTAATATGAATTTGTAAATTATACGAAAAGTTTTGATATTTAGAATCTGTGATGCAGTATTCTAGACCGCTGGTTATTATCAGGGGAAAGTTGTTTGCGATTAAAAGTTAAAGGTCAGCAGCACATTACGATTGTGTAAGTTAACATTTAAATTTAAAATTAAATTAATTAAAATTTTAATTGATGGCTAAAATTACCTGGAGTCTTAATGAAGACAGGCTTGTATCCCTTGGGCTCTGGAGGTAGCTGGGGAGGCTCGATAACTCGAGTTGTTACAAAGGACTCTTCGTAGACTCGAGTTTCTGATTTCGGCTCTATTGGTTGCGGCGCTGGAATGACTGGTTTCGCCACGGGTAGAGCTGAAGAAATAGAAACTAATTTCAATATGTAGACTGATAAATAAGTCAAAAATCATATTTCACATAAAGTCAACAAATTCACATTACTTGGTTCAATCAAGAGTACATGTTCAATCCCCATCTGGGGCACACAGAACAGCTTTTACAGCTTTTCTTCCTTCTCATTCACTGATTCACAAATTTGAGCTACAACAACAAAATTTTACCGTCACCTAACTGACCTACAAATAGTTAAGTGAAGCTCATCTACCTTGAACTTTGATCTCAGCATCCGCCGTCACAAATCCGGCCGGATTTTCGGCTCGGACCCGGATGGTCCCGGAAACCGGGCGCCGGAAGTGAATGGTGGATCGATTTTCCTCCTCATCGATCTGAATATCCGGTGATGGGGTGATGGGTTTCCCGTTCAGATACCAGATCAGTCTGGCCTTGGGATGGGATCGAACCCTGGCCGTTAGGGTCAGGGTGTCACCTTCCGTTACCGTCTGAGATCTGGGAATTACCACAAAAACCGGGGGCTCCGGTAGGGTGAACCGGTCCTCTGTGGTCACGATGACGCATTCCTCAGTTACCAGGGATTGGGTTTTGGTCGTCGGCTCGGGGACCGGGCTTACCGGACGCTCTGAAGCAAAGTTTAACATTAAGACATTGTTATGATTTCATTAATTCCTTAACTCTGATTTCACTTAAGAGAACATGTTCTCTTAAGTAGGTGTTCCCGAGGATACGGTAATATTAATCATGTTGAAATTGTGATTATGTTAAATGGATTGTTCAACTATGGCATGAAGTCGGCTCCTCATCTTACGACGACTTAATAGATCCAAGTCAACTTTTAACAAACGTTTTCATTAATTCGATTGACATGATTGTCTGATTAACAATAATAATTCCAAGCTTTCACAATGTTAAATAAAATATTAACAACTTGGAAACCAAGATTTGAACTAAAAAAAGATGAATTGCAAAAGACTAAGAGGCTAAGATTAAGATTTCGATTTCTAGATTAAGATTAAGATACCTTCCAAAGTGATCTGATTAACATATTCCGCTGTTCCATACTGATTCGTGGCAACAATTCGATACTGAGCCGGTTTGGGGATTTTAGCGATTTTAATCGAACTGTAGTTGGTGCTCTCTGAGATCTCTGTTGTGGAAGTTCGCTTGATCTCGGTCGAATCGAGATACCAAGTGATTTTCGCCGGTGGCTCTGCATCGACAATTGTGTCGAGTTGCAGGGGCTGATCCGGTTTATGTCGGGTGATGCGACCTGCAAATAATTAAAAATAATATTAATAAAATTTATAATTCATTGGTTTTATTAATTTCTACTGCTATGAGCAGTTCCGCCAAGCTAGCACTCAGACAAAACCAAATTCAGGAAAAATCTACTGGACTTATACATGCTATCCAATTGAAATGATGCGTATAATTGGGTGGACTGAAAAATTTAAAGAAGTTTTCTTTTGCAAATTTTTAAATTAGCAAAGTAGTCGTTAACTACAATTTTTTAAAAGTATACCTGGTACTTTGATGAACACTGGCTTGAAACCTTTAGGCTCCGGTTTGGGTGGAACTATTTTCCATTCACTGCGACTGGTAATCATTTCGGTCACAGTTTTTGTCTCTGGCGGTGGAACTGGACTCTTCTGTTTCAGTGAAACCACGACCTTCTCTGGAGTCAGTTCACCTGAAACAGTCAAATGGCCGACTGGGCTAACTCCTCGCCTGGTAACCGAAAGGTTGGTGGTTCAAGTCTAAGCTCAGACAAAAATTTTGATTTGGCAGATTTAAATATAGAGAAAATAGATGTATATGTAGTTCTAAAAATCTGCTTGCTGCCAGGTGGACTGTATTATGTGCACTTGCCTAAATAGTTAATCATTATTAGTAACTTATCAATTATTTAGCAACTAATTAGAAATTGGTTAATTACGTGGCTTCATCTGAATGACTTGTTTGGCCTTGTGAACAGGAGGTGGGGGCCCAGCGCGTTCCTGATAGTATTCCGCTTTATACAGCATCTCTTCACTGAATCCACCCTTCGTTTGGATGGTTGTTTCTGAAATCTGTTTCGTCTTTGGTGGCTCAACCACTAAAATCAGTAGATGTAAATCAGATGTACCCAAAGCAGTTTTGTTTAACAAGCTAGACTTGCCATACTCTTATCTATTATGTACTCTTGTACCTAATCAAACTAATTAATTTAATTAACTAATTTTATGTAATTTAATTAATTCAGTTGCTGACTAATCAGTTGGTACCTTTTTGTTGTACAATGACATGGGATTCTTCCGGAGGTTTGGGAGGTGGCGCATGAACTTTGAGTTCCTTTCGTTCCTGAATGATTTCTTCCCTCCTGAACTCTTCACGTTTTGGCGGTTCTGGAGGAGGCAGTCGGATTGGCTCTGAAATAACATGCAATTTTGGGTTTCAAAATACCCCAAACCTTAATCTTACATAAGATACCTAAACTTGGCCATGTTGGTCATGTAAGGTCATTGTTGTTAATAATAGTTCGATAATGTCATACTCTTATGTATTATGTACTCTTGAGGAACAGAGCCTTTGTCTTTTTTACGTACCTTTTGGAGATACTTTTGGTGACACAGGCGGAGGTACTGGCTTTGGTGGTGGTATTTCTGCTTTTTTCTCAAATTTCCATTCTCTGGCTTCGTGTTCCTCTCGGATGAATGTTTCTGGTGGTTTTGTTGGCGGCTGTGGCGGTGGAACTGGTTCTGGAATAAATTTATTGATGTAGAATAAAGTATTGTTAAAACTAAGACAACTACATGAACATTTAAATACTTTAGTCAGACAGGTGTTTAGGAATTTTTATTGATTACAAATAGTTTTATTTATATTTTATTTTTATATTCTATGTATACTTATCTGTTTATTTTCAGTAATTGATGTTATTTGCTTGTATCAAGTTATATATATTCCATCTATATATATATATATATATATATATATATATATATATATATATATAAATACAATCAACAATATCTTATACCTTGAATCTTAACAGTTCCACGACTTTCAGCTTCTCCGGCAATATTTTTAGCTTTAACCCAGTACTGGCCTTCCCGGGTTTCCGTGATCGTAATTTCCGACCGATTTTCTTCCCGGGTTATCTTAACAGTCGGTCCAGGTTTCAGTTCGAAACCGTTGCAGTACCAGGAGAAATCGGCCGGCGGTTTCGCGTCTACGGAAACCGTCAAATGGACCGGCTGGCCCTTTTTCACAATCACGGACTGAACGGGTTTCGTGATTACGGGAGGTCGCGGTTTTTCTGGAGTTCGAATTTCTTCGTGGGTTGACACGGTCAACCATTCTTCGGAAATCAGACCTTTGATTTGGGTGGTTTTTGGTGGTTCTTCTGAAAGATTAAAGAGTCATTTCAGTGCAAACCTATGACTTAGGTATTTCCATTAATTAGTACTAACACCGTTGATTAATGAACTAACTAATCAGTCATTTTGATTTAACCACGAATTTAAAATAACAACGCATCATCCAGCTGAAAAATAGAAAAATTTTACTTTGGTTGACAGTTCTACAGTGTTCTGTTTCCTTAACGATCTAACAATTTTAGGTTGAATCATATGCCCGTTTAGTCCATTGCTTTTCTGGGTTCCAATTTTTCTGTCAAATAATTACCTATTATACCTTTAGTTATTGTTTCATGGCTCTCTAAACTGACAAACCATTTTTCATTTTCTCAAAACTTGTCAAATGGGACAGATGATTTCGGTAGTTTACCTTTAACTGTAACTCGACAGCTGGTCACAGCGTGTCCGAATTCGTTTTCTGCAATAATCGTGTATTCCGCCGTCTTGAGCCACATTTCCGTGACTTCCAGCCAAGTCCGGTTTCCTTCGGTCCGGATTTTCACGGTGGCCGATGGCTGCATGGGCGACCCGTTGACGTACCACGTGATCTTGGCCGTTGGGGTAGAGCGAACCTCAGCTTCCAGCTTGAGGCTTTCGCCAACCCGTAGTTCCGTGTTCCGGGGATGCCGGATGAAAACCGGTTTTTCGCCAGCCGGAATTTTGGGAACGGGTGCGGGTTCCCGGACCTGATCCACCACCAACTGGTGCCACTGGATATCTTCCACCCGAAATCTCTCCTGGGAGATTTGGGGTTTGAAGCTGAGTGGTTCCACGGACCGAGGACGGGCCGGTTGGACCGGAGGCGTCGGTCGTTTCACTGGGAGTGGGGAAATGGGCCGAATCATCGGTTGAGGTGCCACTGGTTTCGGCAAGGTGGCTGGAGGAGGTGGTGGCAATGGTTTGGGTGGTGCTGAAAAATAATTAAATTTAAATTTAGAAATTTAAGTTTGAAAGATTTTGACCTTGATTTGGTGCTGTTTGAAGCTGCAACTTCTGTTAGATGTTGACTTAACGACAGCTAAATTTCTAGTTTCTAGTAGTACATTTTGACAAAAGCGCCTGTTTCCAAACATTTTCATCTTTGCCCAGTTCGTCACACTGATATTTTGTTTACGGAATTTCATAGTTTTTTATCATAATCATAGCGTGATATTGGCACTGCCACGACGCAAATAAGGGCCGATCTAATTGTCTATTAAACGTAATTGACTGAAATACCTTCGATAATAATTTTGGATGTGGATTCTGCGGATCCGGCAATATTTGTGGCCACGACCCGCAACTGACCACCCGTAGGCTCCAATAGCTTAATCCGGGCCACATTTTTCCCTTGCCAGATCTTCACAGTTTCCGATTCTTCCAGCCTCCGTCCGTTCAGATACCAAGTGAAATCGGCCGGTGGAAAAGCTCTGACGGCAACATCAATCTCCAGTGGAATCTTAAACAGAAACATAAATAGTAATATTGAAATAAGTAAATGAAAACAAACTGTAAGCTGCTCAAATTGTTTCGAATAACATGGCTGCAGTATTATTGCTAAATTAATATAAATTAAGCTGTAACTTTGACTTTTTTGCTAAATATGTAGTTAAAATTTGTCAGCAGCTAGACTGTTGTAAAAACTTGATTGACTTTTTTCAGAAATCGTAGGGTAGAATTTGGTAACCTTTCTACAGCTTTTGTTCGATCTATATCAGAAATTAAGGGGGGTCCATTTTTTTGGTCATTTTGTCGACTTCCTCCGATCTCGCTGATTTTTACATATTTTATTGTCCAAACGGTATATTTTAACGAGTTTTTAATATTTTAAAATTAAAATTTTAATGAATTTTTGAAGTATTAAAATTTGATTTTAATACTTCAAAAATTCATTAAAATTTTTTAAAGACCTAATTTAAAATTCCGATTCCTACAAATCACAGTTCGGAAGCATGGAATTAATATGATATAAAGCTTGAACGAATCCATTTTACCATTCGTGAGTTCTCAGGCGCACGTGAAAAAGTGACAACTTTTCTAATTTCCTATGTTTAACACATGAAATCTCAACTTTGAGGTGAAATTACTCAATAACCGTAAGACTTACAACTTTAATTTTAAAAACTTGTCAAAATATACGTTTGGACAGTAAAATATGTAAAAATCAGCGAAATCGGAGAAAGTCGAAAAAATTACCAAAAAATGGACCCCCCCTTAAGCTGACTGAAAGCGAGAACGTGGACTAACGGGTCTGACAGGCAAGCCAACATGGATCCAAACAAAATGCACAAAAATAAAAAAACCTGAAAATATCCTAAAAATAAGAATAGCCCTGACCTTAGACTTAGTCCTAACATCGACCAACGGTTTTGTGAAAACCGGCGGGAAGGGTTCTATGATCAGTTCGTTTGTTCCGGATTCAAGCCACTCTTCTTCATCATAGGAAAGGCCAGAGCGCTTCTTTTTGGTCGGCGGTTGCGGTTCTAAAAATAGAAAAAAATATAAATAAATACAAAAAGTATTGCCAGATCTATATAGTTCTGTTTCTATCTAAATGTCTGAAATTTAAGCTGATGTCCAGTTTATACTAGTAAGCTTGACACTCAACTTTTTACAAAATAAACTCCTACTCATGTGAGAATTGAAACCAGACCTAACTGAATAATTTTAACTACCATATCCCAATACTAGACGCATATGTTTATGGCATTGGTTAATTTTCTGGATTCCGTAATCTTATTGGCTGTTTCTCTAATAGCCATCAGCCAATTGGAGTTTAAAGTTGAACTTATGTTATCTGTCACAAATCGAGAAACTAAAATAATACATTTAATTATGTGTTAAACACAGGACCACAGAAAATATCATTCAGCACACCCAAAAACCACATCTAGCAAATTATCTGAAGTTTACCTCTAACTAGCACGTAGGCTGAGCTAGTGGCACAGCCGACCGAATTGGTGGCTCTGAGAGTGTAACAGCCTTCCTGTGGCTTTTTCACCGTCAGCATGCTTTTGCCATTCTCATGCTTTATGATGATATCCTCTGATGGGATGAGTTCAACATTGTCAAGATACCTAAAATAGAAAAATACAATATGTGTATAGGCTGTGTGACAATGTGTGAACGCCTGTGCACAAAGTTTTAATGCCACACTGGATCTCAAAAATATTACCCCCTGGGTGGGAGAAAACACACAATATCGGTTTGTCTTGAACCAAAGACAGACCAAGAAAAGAAGCAAAGTTGCACGAAAATTTCATTCAGAAAATGGACAAACATTTGGAGTGGGGAGAGACCGAGACAAGGTACCTCAAAACTGACAGAAACCATCTTCCTTTCCCCGACAAAATGTCCAAAACGTTCGCTAAAGGGTGTCAAATATTTAACCTCAATTTAAATTCCTCCTTTAAGCAATTTGGAAAACCAACACCAATACAACATCTTGTTTCTTACCATTTATAGGTACATGTGGGAGAGGCATCCACTTCTACAACAAACTTGATCGTTTCCCCCGGGCGGACCATCTTACTGCGGGCCCCCTTCACGATCCGGGGCGGGTAGGGTTCTGGTCCGCTGTGGAGTACCACATCATCGTCTGAGATGAGCCACTCTTCTGTGACCCACTGGGTCCCCTGGGAAACATGAACAGTCTGCGGCAAGGGTGGGGATTCGCCTAGAATAAATGACGACTTAAATAAATAAAGTGTCTTTGGAAAATCATTCGGACGTTTTGAAGCTTAATATAAATTTAATAATTCAAAATTTAGCAAATTTTTAATTAAATTAAATTTAATTAATATCAGCAAAGCTTCAACTCACGTTTATAGTGAATATAGGCAGAGCTGGAGGCTACACCGCCAGAATTCGTAATTCTGACCGTATAGGTTCCCTCTTTTGCCGATTTCACTTTCAGTATCGACTTTCCGTCCATCGTTCGAATGTGGTAGTTGTCCGAATTCGAAATCTGAGTGTCGTTAAAGTGCCAACTGACCGTCGGCTTGGGTTCAGCGTCATAGGAAACGTAAAGGGTAATAGGCTGATCAGGACGTATCACTGAGCTTTCGACTCCGCGGAGAATTCGCGGAGGATAGCCAGGCACAGATGAGAGTTCATTTTCGGTATCAGAGACGATAAAATCGTCACCGGAGTCGGCAGGCGGCTCCAGGTATTTTTTGGTGCGGCGCGGAGGCGCTTGCCGACCGGGTATCGAACCGGGCGAGAGGTCGTTGGCGATCGGCTCTAAAATCAAACCAATTGATTAGTCAATTAATTTGAGTAATTAAATGAAATGTTGAATAATTAAGAATTGGGAATTAGTGAATTGGTAGTCGGAAAACTTTAGAATGGGCTTTATTAGTAACTATGAAATGTTTAGAAAGTTTTATGGCATGAGATGGCTGAGTGGAAGGGCATCAGACTTTTGCTCTGACACCCAGCGGTTCAATCCCCACTCTGGATTTCTTATTTCCGCTAATTTCTTCACACTCTTCACTCCTGACATCAACTTTTCACATTAGAGTTTTGCTTCACCGAGTGTTCACGATATTAAAACTATTATTATTACAATTACAATTTTGCTTGCAACAAGATAATGAAGTAAACGCGGGCTGGCAGGCGGATCTGTAATGGGTACAAGGCTTTAATCATAAAGAAATAATGAAAAACGCCTGTCCTGCAGTCACTAAAGCAAACAAGCAAAACAAACAAGAGCCATACTGGGCGGTCGTTTGGCAAGAATTTGACTGTCATCTTGCTCGGATTTCCGCTTAGACCCGTGACTGTAGCCAGAGACGAACTCTGACTGCTCACGAGTGGTCACGGCAACTCGGCGCGTTCGGATTTCGCCATAGTCGTCGCCCTGCTGGTAGGACCATTCGGTGGAGGCGGCCTCCTGGAGACCTTCGGAGAGGAGTAGCTCGTTGATCTTGGAAGACCATTGTTCTTCCTGAGTGTAGTTCATGCCAGACACGATTTGGATGGGATCGTCTGAAAGTACAGAAACATATATACAGTCAATATATAGTACATCTACAGAAATTAATGATTAAAGATCCATCCTCGTTTATATTCCTGGATATGAACCGTCTCTACTGATTCCAACATTTCAAAATCGGCACCCGTACTTTTGTCTGTCTTTTGTCATTCGTTAGTAAATAACGTACATTTTGCAGTATAATTCATTGTTTGTTTATTTTCAACCAATAATTATTTCAAAAATACCATGAAGAAAGAATTCAAACTCTTCAAGACTGACCACGTATTTGTTTCACTCAATTTGGATTACCACTAAAGTTTCTAGTGAGTCCTAGCATTTAATTACAACATGAAAAAATGCGCTAGCTAAAACTACCACACAAAATGGTCAGCATGTGTCAAATGCGAAACATTAGCACGCTGGCTTTTGTAATAGTGTGCGTCTGTTTGCGAAATTGCAACTTTCCTCAAGTTTTTTTGCGGCTGCAATTGTGCACCCTCGTTGCAAACGAAAGCTACACAGAAAAGTGTCAATATGTTACTCAGAACAAGCAAAACTTGAAAAGTCAATCAGCGTAGCTTTCACAGCTTCTTTAGTTAGGAAGCAGAATTTTTAGCGAATTAATGAATAAAAGAAATTAAGGAAAATTGCTTTAGTCGAAATGAAGAAACTAAATTAAGTTAATACAATTTGAGAGCATTACAAATAATTATGAATTTTTAAAAGAACATTAAAAGAACATCGGGAAATTAAAAACATTTAAAGTTCACTGACCTCTGTGGAAGCCAATTTGGGTACCCCTTGTGAAAGCAATCTTATCAATTGTAGTAGTTCATTAATCAACGCTTTTCGGGACGTTTTTAACAAAAATAGCTATTTTTGTAAAATTTTTGGCGGAGCCGGAAAATGTCTGAAAATTTTAGTTCTGGAAGCTGTTATTGGACAATTTTTAACCAATGTAACCAATTTTCCTACCCCAATTTTTGGAACCCTTTGTGGCCGGCCGGCATCGCCAACGGGAGTTTTCCTCAACTCTTGTCCACCTGTGGAGTACGGTCAATAACAACATCTCTCTCTCTCTCTAGCTTGTCACACTCTTATCTATTATCTACTCTTGCTCGTAGCAGACCTGATATTAGGACTTCACAATCAGACGTTGCACAACCAGCTTCATTTTGAGCCTTCACAGCATAGTTTCCAGGAATTACAGACTGTATGGATAGTAGGGATCGGCAGCCGATACTGTCTATCCTAACTCCTGGCTGGGGACTGAGTACTGTCTGATCACGATACCAAGTGAAGGCGGGGGCAGGCACAGCATCAACCTCAACCTGAAATTGAAATACAGTAAATGGGTTAAATATCAGCATTTCTCGTAAACTTCGAGAGGTTGAAATCGGTGCCTCAAACTTGGCTTGCTGTTCAGTGGACTCAGGAGCTCTCTGAAACCGGATTTGTTACACTTTTCTCAAATTGTTTCACTCCAGGTTTTAGATTTAGATTTAGATTTTCACTCCAACCACGATCGAAATGAGACAAAATACGGTAGAAAAAGTGGAAATGAAATAATCATACACTGTCTGGAATCTTGACAATTAAATGCTTCAGATTCTTGGTTTTCAGCGTAGCAAAATAAAATATATTGATGACGACAATTCAAGCTTTCAATGTAAGTTCTGTACTTCAGCATAATACACTTTTTTTAAAATCTGTTTGCGATAAAGTTTTTCGAAATAAACTGAGTTTACCATCAGTTGAAGTTGTGCACCCTTGTGGACAAGGGTTCGCTCTAACGCCCTGGTGAATTTGGGCGCCTTGAGGTCTGGAGTCTTTCGTCTAGCCGCGTCAAAATCGGAATCACTGGCGTTTATTGACGTCACAGATGACGCGTCTAAACATAGCGATACAATGCAAAATTACTGTCCATTATAGGTTAACAAAAATCTCGCGAAACCTTATCCGGCAAAACTAAGAAAAAGCGCAGAACATAAGCTTGGAGTTTGGTTCCAATCTCCAGCAAAGCAAGCCATTAAACGTTACCTGCCAGAATTTGCAAAACGATGATGCTGCACATCAAATAAGAAAGTTGATATTGATGCTAGCCATATTAGATCAGTCCAAATGAGGAATCTTGAAGCTACAGCCCTAGCTTCGAAAAACCTTTTAATACATTTGACAAAATCTACAAAACCCACGACTTCCGAATTATCGCTCCGCTGGTCTGTCAACTGAGCTACCGATGCTGTAGACCACACAGCAAGCCACGCAAAGAGTCTTGCCCGAACTGAAGTGATGACAGTCGAATGAATGAATTAATTAATTAACTAGTTAGCTAATTAATTCATTATTCATGTACCTGGAATGACTGTAAATTCAGAGGAAGATTCTGCCTCCCCATGGGAGTTTCTGGCGACGCAGCTGATCTTTCCCTCATCTTCCTGATACACATCTGTGATGGTCAGTTCGCACCAGCCAGTGTCCACGTTATACTTCTGCTGAAACTCCTCTCCGTTCTCCATCAACTTTCCGTCTTTTCGCCACTTTATCCGCATCGGTTTATCGCCGGCGACCTAAAATTGAGTAGACAAAAACCGCATAGACAAGTGTGCAAGATTAAAACTGGTTTGGATGACAGAGAGTACGGTGTTCAGAACGAGAACGAAATCTCACATATTTAGAGCAAACCGTTACCAAAACTATTGCGTTGACCTAGCTGAAACTACTAATCCCTTACATATGTACTAACCTGAACGAGTGCATTTTTGCAGATGTACTTTTATTTTATTTTTGTATAAATGTTTTTGTATTTTAATAAACTTGACAAAAGCGGTGCAGCTTTGCTGGCCCAATTGAAAATTTAAAGAACTATACATATGTAGAAGTTCATTGTACGGAGATGTGACATTCACTTATTGAAAATGGCGGCTGCAGACGCAAAACCAAACGGTAAATGTTTCACAATAAACGCCATGGTGTGGATTTTCACAATAAACCCAAGCAGAGGAGGGCACGGTAAGTCAGTTGATATCACAATGGTGATGTATATAACAGGAACAACTGAGTGGCTTACTCTTCTTCTTCTTATAGAATCGCTCAATTATGCACTCTTGGTATTACTGGTCCCAGTTTTTTGTTCAGACGACACTTAATTTTCTTAGCGCAAACAAGCAAACAAACAAACAAACAAAAAACAAACAAACAACAGCTAAGACCATCGTGCTTACACGGCACAGGAAATGTGCGCGTCGTCCTTCGATACCCGTAACTGGTTTCAATTGGACTGTGAATCGGGGAGCCCCTGTGAGCTCCTCACTACTTGAAGGGACATTGTTCAAGTGCGGCGGACCCATGACTAACTATCTGTACAATTGTCGCCGTTCATAAAATCTGGAATGAATGATTCTTCTTTACCGCAGTTGGACTATGCTAAAACATAATTGAAATTAATTAATTAATTAATTAATCGGCAAAGACTGGAGAAATTTATTTGATGAGTTTTGACAAAACTGTGTTCCATCCAATCTAATTTTTGTTTAATACTAAACTTGTTGCATTAGGATAGCGTTTCTGTCGCATTGATACAATGACACGCAATACCGACTTTGCACTGCCCGACTGCTCCGACTTCGGATAGAGGGCCTATTCCAAAAAGTTCTAGAAATTCTGAGGAGGTCTCTGCTGAATGAGCAAAAGGTGCCTATTTTTACGACCTTGTAATTCACAATTAATTACAATTTATTAAAAAATAACATAAAAATTGGCAATTTTAAGCTGTTTTCAGGTAAGATCATAATTCCTTGAAGGTCTTCCTTCTTTATTCCCTTCTCGCCGATGGGGGTCTACCTTTTTTCTCCGATCAAGGCAGGAGTTTCTAACCCTCCTTTCCCAAATAGCTAAGGTAATATTTATTAAACTGTTAAAAAATAAAACGGGCTGAAATTTAGGATTTACTTTTTTATAAAAAACAGGTCAGGCCTGTAATGACTAAGTTTTTAAGTGTCAAATCATTTTTTCATTTGAAGTCAAAACGATCAGAGCTCTGTCTTACTAACTACACCTATATAATACTAAAACCAGACACTTAAATTGAATTAATGGTTGCATTTAATTGAAATTAAATTTAAAACCAAAAATCTGAAATTACACAACATGTATAAATCGATTAAAAACTGCAGCATAAACTTACCGCGGCTATGCGCTGTGTAGCAAGCTGTGCCTATGACTGAGACCTCAACGCTGCAGTCTATTCAAGGACCGCTGTCTGCAATTATTGAGTAAATTTGCCGGGGTCCCGCAAGGAAATTCAAACACCTAAAATTAAAATAAATTTTTGCAAATTCAATTAGCATATTTCAACATTTTGATTGCTTTCGTCTTTCAATTTTCAATAAGTGCAATTTATTTTGCTCTAGAAGTGGAAACTTAATTGCAATTTCCAGCAGCACCCCCCCACGTTCGTGCTGCATTGCAAACAGTTGTTCTTCTGGGGTCACGTGACAACGCTAGCTCCGTTTGCAGCAAAGAATTTTGAGTTAAACTTCTGCAAAAATCATTAAACGCAATGAAATTGCAGTTGGCGTGCGACTGCAGTCACTGCGTGTCATACACTCATCTCAGCACGCGCCATTGACTAAGCTAAGCTGCGTCTCAGCATTGGAAAAGGAAAAAAGCATTTTCTCATTTTCAGAAAAGAATTGACACTTAATTTAGAATTTTTTGCAAATTTGGTTCAGATTTTGTTATGTATATTTCCGTCATCTAGCAGGGACACACGTCATCTGTCTTTTAGGACTATTTCATTCGATAATACGAAAACGGTTCTTGTCCTTGACTTAATAATTGACCAGCAGAAGAAAAATAAATGATTTTAAACACGATTTGATGTTGACGAATGATTAAAATGATGAGTTGGATAAAACACCTCCCCTCAATGATAGAACCGGGTCAATGGTTTGCCGGGTTAACGGCCCAGATCGGGTGATTGTGGGTCACTCTTGGACTTAATCCGGGAGAAGAGCTTCGACCTGGCTCTGAAAGTGTGCATCTGAATATTTGAAAACTTTTATTGAGAAATTTCAAAATTTTAAAGAAGTCAAGTTCTAAACAATCCCTAATTATGTGTTAATTAACTGCTGTTTGATTAACAAATTAACAAATTAATGAATTAACAAATTAACAATTAACACGCAAAGAATAAACTTCGTTAAAAATTTTGCCACTTTGGGCAAAAGCGAAATTTGTGTATAATTTCTAGGATTTCTAGAAAGTAGCGTCACCGAGTGATCGAGAAGCGCACTGATCCATTTTTTCAGCCCGCCTCAAACAGTATAGTAAAAAAACAAGTAGTTTCCATTCGGCTTTCACCCCCCTTCCCCCCCGTCAAACACACCCCCGAATAATTCAAAAGCACTGTCGAGCCCGGCCTGCTGAAAAAAGTGATGTTTCAGGTACTGAAACTGAAACTTAAACTGAAACTAAATTGGCTAAAGACCTGAAACTCGGACTGAAACTGGTTTCAGCCTTTTCTCAAAACATGAAAATTTGGAGGTTAGACCGGTTTTTTCGTTAATACTCTGCAGTGGAAATATAAATAATCATCAATTTATGCATTATCTTATATCTCAAGGCTAAAATCTGCATTTTTCGAATGAACTGAAATTGAAACGGAAACTCTGACTGAAACTAAAACTGAAACTGTTTTGCGATCTCGACTGAAACTGAAACTATTTTGGGAGGAGACCTGAAACTAAAACTGAAACTGAAACCGTCTTGGACCACCGGCTGAAACTGAAACTAAAATCGGTTACTTAAACAACACTATAACAAATATTTCAATTTTGCCGGGCCACGAGCGATCCGTTTCACCAAAACAAATTTAAAGATTGTTAGCTTCTATAGTATTACAAAAGCACTAAATTGTATTCCAAAATTTTGAGCGGTGAGCTGATGACCAGAAAAATTTGAAATTTAAGCTAATTCTATATATCGTGCATCACCTTAGATTCTGTCCAGCTCCGGGTCCGGCTCCCTGTAACGCAAGAGGCAGCCTTTTCGTTATTCTCATTATTACGAAATCAATCTACTTAGCAACTAACTGGCTTGCTAGTCAGCAAGCATTCCTCCACGTGTCATGTAGCTCTACCTATAGGCTAGGTTTGGATTGGATGGGAACCCCCCTTGTAGCTACATGCTTGGGACACCCCAGCTAGAGGGCGCTTCTCTTGGGAGGGGGTTATCCGTCAAACTTCTCCCCCGTTCAGTCTTGGGTTTCCCCTTAACGTGTACAGTCGCTAACTCTCTCGACTCTCTCCCTATCTCTACTGTACAGTTTCTCCCCCTGTACTTCGTTCAGTGGGCCTATACTGATACGTTAGCGGGGCTTCGCCAATATATTGGTGAGTGTGTACTTAGTTTATTCAACTGTATAATTGTTTGTCTGTCCGGCTTTGCCCTCCTAAATTAATACAGTTATTATTTCAATTCTATCTTCATAAATACTTGTTGTACTTTATTGAATATCTCCACTAGTCGTGTGTATTTTTGGGTAGGTCATTACTGAACTCCTAGGTTAGTTTAGTGTTATTTCTGAGGTGAGCGGGTGTCACCCCCTCACTAGGTCTATTTATTTGGCGAGGCTTCCCCGGCCGGCTCCTGCGCGGTTGGTGTGTTATTCACTGTGTCACTTGAGTTGCTCTCGCGGGGTAACGGTACTATTGTGTTAGGCTAGTTTCACTCTGGTACCGCTACATTGTAAGTAGATTGATTTCGTAATAATGAGAATAACGAGGTTGACCGTTAGTCAGCCTCTTGCGTTATATCCCTATCTGAAAACTTTCTGGGTCCGCAGAGCTAACTGTAATAATCAGTCACATTAAGGGGGGGCTACGAATTTCACTAAAAGTTCGATGTTGGAAAAGCTAGCTAGTCTTTTGCCACATAATAGTTTTAGGTTTAGTGTAAAATAGTTTAAAGTTTGAAAGATTCCATGCAGCATAGCGTCCTGTGGAGCCATCAGACGTTGGTGTTGTCGGTCCAAAGCTCGTCATGGCACGTACACAAACGTCGCCTCGCCCTGATCGCTATGGGCAAGGTACGGTACCGAAGTTTTCCAGAAATAGTTCTGACATATAGCGCTTTGATATCGTGTAAAATAATAATTAGATCAATGTATACTTTTCTGTGAGATACAATCAAAGTGCGAAAAATTGGGTGTTGTAGGTCTATACGGGTGGAGGCTAACTAACGTCTAATGAGCTGTGGGTTACCAAATGAACCCAACTTTGCTGCAATTAATACTCCAAGTATCTGTCTTAACGTTTGTATAAATGACGTGATTTCGTTAATCCCTGCGTTCGCAGTGCCAGATTACATTGTCGATATTGTCGCTGTTATTTGGTGCCATATCGAAGATGTGAGTCAATTACTCCAAATTACTGTGGCAGAATCGGCTGAAACTTTGCGCATTACAGTCCAGTGAGTGTACCAAGATAGGCAGAAAGCTAGGCCATAAAACCTCGCTTAAATGTTTAGAAATGTTAGATTGATTTCTCGAAGTATGGATGGCTATCACTCCAAAAAGCTCTAAGACAGTTGTAAGCGCATACTGAACGAAGGAAGCCTCATATTGAAAAACGGATTTTATATTCGGATTCAGCAGGTCAAATAACCCCTATAATCACCTTTTCGGCGAAATCGGAGACAAAAAATTTTTTTGACCTCATTTTTACTGCGCTTAGATTGCTTTTCAGACCTAAAATAATGGTTATTTCTTAACAAAAAGTTTGCTAGCACACTAACCAGAAAGCCAAATTCCACGAAACTGACAGACAGTTTGCCCCTATTAGAGCCTAATATTTGCTGAAAAGCTGGGGTAGGCTAGGGGCTGCCAATTTTATTAGATCGAAAACGGCGCACAGTCACATCGCAATTTTTCGCCAAATTTCAAATTTTGCGCTGTTATAGCTGTAGCAGGGAGCAACGCTCGAAAGTCGGAATACTTTTAATATTTAGCACTAGTAACAGATAACATTTATGGCTGAAAGTTTCAGAATTGGTCAAACCGTTAATACACCAGAGCTGAAAAAACCTTTTTGAAAAATCCCATTTCACCCACCAACATTTGTACTTTGGCGTACTGCCAAAAACGGTGTATATGAGATATATTGTTGCCCACCCTAAACTTTTTTACTTTGATATGTTGGCTAACGGTGGGGGGAAAATAGCTCTCTCCGACGATGTCGGAGCCCCTCCCCCTTAAGTGAGGATTCCAATGACTTGAATTTCACTAGGGCGGTTTTTTTGCTCTATCAGCCTCCAATCAACAGGAATGATTTGTCAAAGTTGGATAAAATGTGCAATTTGCAGAAAATGTTCAATTTCTGCATACTGAAACGATAATTTAGCAAGATGAAAAAACCGTCCCTGGCAAATTATCTCAGAAACACATTAGATACGACCAGTTTTCTCTTTGTATAAAAATTCTTCATAAAAAATTTTTTGTCAAAAATTGTGGCCTTATGGCCTATAGGTGGTCAAAAATGGTAAGAATTAAATTTTGCCAACTGAAAACGTTTTATGTTAAATCCGCCATTGCCACGTGTGTCGGATTTTGTGTAGAAGCTTCCTGAAGCCATGAAGTCTCAAACCTTACCTAATAAAGCTGAAAATTTTGTGGGTGTATTTTCGAATTCGGTGAGTTCAAATATTTCAAAAATGTTTAATTTCAAGGAAATTGACATTTTCGATTTTGGTCGTACCATTGCCCAAAATAGTGATTTTGGTAATTCTTGAAGATTCAAGTCGACATGAAAACTTTTCAGTTGACAGAATTTCCTACCATTGGAGCTTCAATGGGTGTATATTTGAAAGTATTAATTTTATGTCGGTTTTGGCAAGCTGAACTTGATTTAGAGCTTTGCTTAAGCTTTATTTTAAGGTGCAGCAACACCACTTTGAGGCTTCATCACAAAAACTTTAACAGTCGTTAACTTTAACCAGGTGGGTTTGCGGACCATAGTCCAAGAAGGAAAAATGTTCCTTGCATTGAAACCTTTCGACCTTTCGATTGATGTCAGTCTTGTGTCATAATTTCAATTTGTGCAAAACAAAAGACTAAGCTAAATATTTATTGTTTAATTATTGACCTTTAAGCAATTTATGTTTAGGGCCATGCTTTGTCTGGGACGTCTGAACTTGGAACCTTTCGTTGTTATATATTTTGGGTTAGCATTGCTTGCTAACTTAGCAAGCTGGATTAAACTTAGCTCTTTATCTCCAACGCCCTGAAGTCACCACCAGAAAGATGGCCTGGAGTCGAAGTCAGTCAAGGGAAGAGTTGCGTGTCCCAAAAGCAACGGAATGATGGTTGACGTGCCCGAAATGCTTCGAGAGTACATCATCAAACCTGAGGAAATCTACAATATCATTCTCTAATTCGATTTTAACGACATCCAATCTTCAGGGAGCTGGCATGACGGCTTCAATGCTATCCAGCGGTGCCTTCAGCATGCGTCATCTCGGGTACTCATGCCTCCATGATACTGCCGAACAAAATCGCCTTTCCAGCTGGTGCTCCTGCATAATTCGAACGGCATAGTCGATACCGATGTGAGTAGGTTGGACTTACCTAGTACTCTCGGAAGATTCATTCTTGCTAAATATGGATGAAACGGCAACAACCAGTGTGAGTATAAAGTCCCACAGTCTGAATGATGCCGACAGGCTTCATTCATTTACGAAAGAAATCAGTCTGTTGATACCTCTGTGGACTAGGGCAATCCCAGAACTTGGTAGATGTGAATGGAAGACGTCAATTGATAAATACACGTCTCGACCATTGGAAGCTTTGAGAATAATCACAGTCAAACCAAAGAAGACGCCACAGGAATTCCAGACAGTTTATACAGTATCAGGTAACAAATAGGTGACCTTAGCTGCACCCGATCCAAGTGGAACAAAAGCATAACAAACACGTTAGTACTCATATCAGTTAGATTTGATCCTTTTATAAAAGATTGTCGTACTCGAAGTGTCAAGTTCAACTCCAACTCCTGTTAGCAATTCTGTTGGCTGCCACTTCTTCTCATGGTTACCCACCTAGGTCCATGTTTGGTGGATTCTGACAATAGCTTGGTGTTACGGCTGGTGCATCTGCACCGTCGGGCAAGAGTACTCTGACACTGTGGGCTGTAGCATCCGTGAACTCTACATTTTTTTCTGGTCCTGAAAATTTTATACCTCGGACAGCGGTCATTTCGCTGTTTTTTCTGTTGAGAGAGGGCATCCTTCATCCTATTGGCCCTCTATCAGCACCCATCGGGCAGGCGGTCGACGACTTCGAGTTCCAGACAGCAATGGATTTTGCGATCGACGGAGCTAACTGATAACGAACAATTGATCAAAGTGCATTAATTTAAGAACTGCTTTTTTATAAGTTGTGTATGTAGTTTTCATAAATTTGTATTTTATTTATGCTTTTTCTGTTGGGTTAGTTCTACTTATTTTATTTATGTTTTATTCAAAATCACAAAGTCCATCGACAAGTTGACTTTCAATATTTCAAGTCATATAAACTTATCGAAAACGAGGACGTTTTGAAATTAATCCCCAGAGTGTCAAATCTAAATTTGTGTAAAACGAATGACTTAGCTAAATATTAATTGTTTGTTGTATTGAAATTATAATAGCTTTAAGCAATTTATGTCTTGTCTCATTAAAGCAAATGTTGTCTCAGCTCGTTTCTTGGAACGGTTGAACTTGGCTCTTTTCGTTGTTAAATAATTGGGGTTAGCAATTGGGTTTAACTTAGTTAGCTATGAGTTGCCTTGCAGCACTTGTCCCATTTTGAAAAATTTGAAAATTCGTCATTTTGTGCAATGATGCTAGATCGATAAATTCGCTTGTAGCATCAAGTCGAGCCACTTCGCTTAAATAATTGTAGTCATAACTGAGCACTAGCCACCAGAAATAGCATCCAATGAGATATTTTGCCATTTGGTAGCGGCTGGTCTCACGATATGCAAAAAATTGAGAAATTCAAGATTTTGCAAGATAACTGAATTTGCAAGATAACTGTGTTAAACAAACTGGAAACTGGAAAAGTTTCAATTTTTTGACTAGTGTCAAAAAATCTCAAAACTGGGCAAAGGTTATGTAGTGTAGGGAGTAATTATGCAAATTACCCTATTATTGTCATGTTGGTGTATTCACTTCCGTGTCTAGTTTCCGTTTACTTTGGCAGCTTCCCTGCCTGTATTGATTGCATTTGTCTTATGTGTTTATCAGCCATTCGCTGGCTGGTGTACTGGCGGCGCTGTATGTCTCCCTAAGCCCCGCCTACTTGGGGGTCTCCCTTCAAATCTCTTAAACACATCAGTCGTCTACTTTTCTATCTACAGACTGGTGTTCTCTAAGGGCTCTCTGGGTTCGCCCTTATAACAGCTTTCCTGTTTTGGTGGGTCCCTCCCATTTCCACCTACTCTCCCCCTAATGGGTAAGTGTACAGGTATGTTTGTATGTTTGTTCTTATGTATTGTATAACTGGGTTTGACTGTCTGTAAGGGCTTACGCCCACGTATGTACGTACTGTTCATTAAAGCATTTGTCTTGTTATATTGGTAGATAGGTTTAGCTGGTTAGCTTAGGTAGGTTGGATCAACAACTACAACATTTGGCGAGGCTTCCCCTGCCTGGATCCTGACGGCCAGGCGCGTTATCTATTGTGTGGCAGCGCCCCCGACAATTACTTGTCGGGTAGCCAGTTGGTCTACGAATCCTGATTTGGAACGGTTTACACCGGCTGCGCTACATTAGTCTGCCAGGGTGAAAACTGGTCGAAGCTGGTCTTCTCCCTATTTTTCAATCGTGTAAGTTTTTGGATTTTTTTTCCTGTCCGGTGAAGAATTTACCTTTACAGGTAAAATTTCCATTCGCTTACGCGAACTTATCCTGATCTCCTGCCTTTGATGCTATTTCCAGCTGCCTACAGACCAATTACTTGGTCTTTTCCTGCTATAGACCAATTACTTGGTCTTTTCCTGTCTGCCTATCTACGTACAACTCATCGATTTTTCTCTGGGTCCTGTTTATCACCACCAGCCTTACGGCTATACGTATGTTTTCACCTTAGTACACATTTTTTCTTAGGCTGTGGTGTGTTTGTGCAGTACGTATGTACATATATTTGTGTGAGTAGTATACGTGACTTAGTGGGGCCACCAAACTGAGATAGGAATTAGGGACATTTTTGGGGATTTGAGCTAGTTTTACAATAAAAACCATAGGTTTATTTATCTCTTGTTAATTTTACCCATTGTTATTTTTTCATTGTTTTGCTCATTCCCATTGGTTTCTTATGTCCTAATTCTATTTTCTCTTGCAGGTACTTTAGGTCCTTTTCTATCTCATACAATATGCCACTCAATTTTGTTATTTTCCACCAATATAGGGTATTTTTCTTAACAATTTTGGGGTACGTACGTACAAACAACCGTATGTTTTTGTCAATAATTTCAGATTTTGGTTTTTTCTGAATATCTGTTGGAGTTACCTCCACCATGGTCCACCAACAGTCAGGATTGCCGATTCTGATTTTCTGGACGAAAATATCACAATTTGGATCCTCAGAAGAAGTGATTGGTGAGCGAAGCATGAAGAAGCGCAGTACGTCCTTGAAGCTGCAGGAAAAGGCCATTCGCCTACAGTCGTACTACGAAGGCAAAGCCCACGGGTGTTTGACCCAAAGCTGCATGGGTTGCCTATCTACTCGTCACTTTGGCCTGGTGTGGATCCTCAAGTCACCAGATGACCTCAGCGGTCACCTATGATCAGGGTCGTTACCGACCAGTTCTGCATTGGCCCATTCGGCCTCGGTTGATCGGAAACTGCAGGAAAACAGAACATCTGGATTGGCCTGGTTCACCAGCTGGATCAGAAGAAATCGGCACTGGCTTTACAGCCCACGTGCAAGCCGATGAGCCACCACCTGGAAGTCCGGCAGACATGGTTGATCCATCACATCTGGAATTAGAAGTGGACCGGTTACCCGGTCTGGTCAGCTCAGCTTGCTCGGGGGTGATGTGGAATGCCCCTGGCCGATTCCAACTCAAACCTGGTGGTGAACGATCTGGCCCATGACTAGGGTCATTTTACCTATTTCCTGTGGTTAGTCCCTCCAACCGGTGGTATATCGGTTCTGGACCTGGACATTTTTTCCGGTCTCCGCGGTGCCGAATCGAACAATTAATTGAACTGGCATCTGTTGGGTGGCCCCCGTCTTCATGGGACCCATCAGATTTCGGTGGCCAATGGATGGGTATACTGCAACCGGCCGGTCGGGCACCCCCTGTCATCAAACCCAACGGTGGGTCTTCGTTTCTATACCCACCGTTTCAACAAATGTCCCATCATTTGCTGATATTTCAACGAACAGACTCTAATTACCTCGGGTACAGCGAACCCCGCCCATCAAAACGGAGGTAATTCGTTCGCCGTAACCGTGACTATTTGTCAACTGCTGGTTCAGCCACCATTACGTTCGGGTTTTGGACCAGGACTAATCAGGCTTCATTTTTTTGGGCACCGCTGGTGGCCGCTTTGGTGGTGGTCATCGTCGGGGCAGACGGAAGGGTATGAGGTCGGTGGTTTTTATTGGACTTTAATGGACTTTATTCCCCCGGTGAATATCATGGAACTGAATAAAAAGGGGTGCGGAACCGCCTTTGTGTTCCCCCCAGTGGTCCATGCCATCCTACCGACGAGGTTTACACCTCTGTCGTCCCGGTGATGCCCCATACGTACATCTGGTGATGGATTTTCTTCTGTCCATGATGAACTTTTGCCTGTTATGGTGCTGAACATTATTTATGATATCAGGTCGCGGTTTACGTGGCGACGATTACCGGAGCCGACGCAGGACAGTAAAAAACTCAGAAGCATGAATTTGCTGCCTGGTTTTGTTTCGTCGGGAACGCCAATATCTGGTGGTTCTTTCAAATGGGACCAGCTTGGTCAGGGCAAGAATGAAGGAACCACCAACATCGACCGGCAAATGGCCGAATTACGGATGGGAACCCCTCTGGTCGTTCTGACGGTCAGAAATTGGTCCTTTCAACCGCAGTGGATCATACCGCCACGTTTAACGCTAGCAACCATCAAACGGTGATCGACGAACTCGATTGGGGTTCAAACCTCCCGAATGCCCGCCGCTCCAACAGACGCTTATGAAGAATCTTCCGGTGGACCTCAGTGAGGCTAGTGTCACGAAGTCTGGCAAGCCCCGGCCTCGTGACACGAGCCCTGGGGACCGCCCGATGACGAAGAGCTGTCAGCGAGCCTTTACAGGCAAATCAACATCTGCGAACCAGGAAGCCTTTCGTCCTCAAGATCCAATTTCGAAATCGACCTTACGTCGTTCGGATCAGAGACAATGGGGATCTCTTGATATTTTGATGACCCCACCCATCCCTTCAGCATCCGAACTGTTGACGAGGGTCAACCCTATTTTATGGACTGGGGCGACCTGGCAGTTGATATGATGCTAGCATATTGGGACTGTCTCGTTGGCGCTCAGATCGAATATTGAATGGAAGGACTGACGTTTTAACGAACAACTACGCGTCAAATGGAAGTTACGAAATTTGCGTCGGTGCATTTGGTTGATCATGCGCCGGAATGCGAAGCGATTCCGGATGCGGTCTTGTTGGCTTTACAGCCTCCGTCGAGTGACGTTCACACCTGAAGAAAAGCACCTTACGTGCTGGTTCGTGTGGACTCTGTCATAGCGTTAGCGTTGGTGGATATTGGAACCTCCGCATTGCGGATGTGAGGATCATTTATTGGAATGCGATGAACTTCATCGTGCTCTACCAATTGGGTTCTCCATGCCGCTTATTTCTGGCCGTCGGTGGAGGCAACTCCCTGTCGATTCTTTGTCAGTGCCAACTGACCTGTGTCTAATAAATTGGAACCCGATGCACAGCCTTTTGGTAGTTCCGAACCTCCAGCAGGAGTAGTCAAGGACTCTCGTGCTGACTTGGTCGTCTCGATCCACCCACGCTGGGGTACAACGAAGCGTCTGGTGGTAATCGATGGATGCTTTCAACCGGGCGCGGTTACGGCCAACGGTTCCCGATGCGTCTGGGATCAGGTGCACCTTTTCCCGGAGCAGGAACAGTACGTCTAAGGCTGTCGGCCGCAAGGCAGCCCGACGGTCTTTGGCCCATTGGTTGCAACATCCTCCTACTTGGCCGTGGGTCTATAACGGGATAGTCGATAGTCAACGGGATTACCTTTCCGCTAGCATTTGGATAAACCCCATGGTCTTGTATATCCGCGTATACAATGGTGGAAGACCACGTGTTGACCTCACCCAAGGTACCAGGGAATGAGTGGAGCGACTCCCGTTCGGCAGGAAGGAGAGAAGACCGTCCGACGTTGATGGTGATGGAGACCGGAAATGGATTTCCCGTCAGTCCTCACTTTCTCATCTGGTGTTTTGGAGACCTGGCTCGTTTCTGCCCGGCCAGGGGACCACATCAGTTGGATGAGTGAACTCACGCGGAAGAGTTCTAAACTTATCCTTTGGATCAGTCCCGGAAGACACAGACAGATGAGATCAAAGTTTGGTCCGTACACCCGGTTCACCAAGTCATTCGCCATGAGGTTCGCCAACTACTACACCGTTCTGTGATCCAATGCAGCCCATTCGGCACTGACACTGTTGTTCGTGAAGAAGACGACCTGGATCAACACTTCGCTGGGAATTCGGCGGACGTCCTTACGCCACGTCGAGGTCCGATCCACGAAGAAACGGTACGGGATTTTGAGGCAAACATGGATTTCGCTATAGTTGACGCGCATGAAGAAATGAAGAACCGCTTCAAGGACTTACTCCTTGAGCTCCGCGACATTAGGTAGAAGTCTGGAAGCAAGTTCATCCCTTTGCGATCAATCGCCCACGGCTTGTCCGTCTCCTTGCGTCCTCGTCAGCAATTGGGACGGTTCTGCTCTAGTGGGTCGGCCTCGCAACGGACCAGCTAGTCTTCAGCGCATCATGAAGAAGATCCTGACGGGCTTACCCGTCTGTCCTGATGATGTTCTCTTCCCGTTACCGCTCATGTCGGAGCATCTGCTGATGTTCCGCATGTTGTTCCATAACTTTCGCGACAACGGGCTGCGGATCAAACCGGAGAAGCACATTTTCCGGGAGAAAGTCCCTTTGTATAGGGCATATCGGCAGTCTGGAAGGCATCTCGACGGGGTCGAGTGTGCAGCCGTGGCGAAGCTGCCCCCCCTTCCGACGGATATCAAAGGCGTAAAAACGTTTCTAGGACTTGGCGGCTACGATCGTCATTTTGCGGCGGAATTTGCCAAAATTGCGTCTCACCTAGTGGAACTTCTGAAGAGGGATCGGTGGTTGAAGAGACCGAGTTTTGTTGGTTGGCTTATGACGCTTTGAAGAGGGCCCTCACCCAGGTCCCTGTTCTGGCTTACCCAGAGTTCAACAAAATCTTCAACATGTTTGGTAGATGCCAGTTACGGTGGTCTGGGGGCTGTTTTCGAACAGCCGGCGTCGATGCCATGAAGAAAGAAGAAAACCGGCGCGGCCGACCGCGTGGAACCACAACCAGCGGCTTACGCCGGCCAGGGTTAATTTCTTCTAAAAGAAAAACACGGTCACCGATCTGAAAGGAGCTGGAGTCGTTTGGGCTCGATTTCCGCTTGGCTGGATGGTGGTTGCTGATCTTTTCGGCGCTGGATCCGGACTGGGCCTGAAAAACAGATCTGACGGCACTATGTACCCCCTGCCCGTTGCTTCTCCATCAACGATCTGGTAGCTCCCCCTACCTGGAAACGTGAGCAGCGGCTGCCCCGAGTTTCAGCTGCTGTTCGACCTTCTAGAACGGAATGTTCTACCGGAGGATGGTCTATTAGCGGGTTGCTTGAAGAAACTCCGGACCCTTCACTTCATCCAAAATGGACTTCTCCGATGGCACCGGACGAGCGGGGTCGTCGACGAGGTACGCATCTAAGGTCATTGCGGTACCGAAAGCTGATCGGGAGATGATCCTAGATGAGGTTGGTCTAGGTCTTATGGTTGGTGACCATCGCAACCATCTGGCCGACTCTGCGAGCCTGGCCTCACGTTACCGTTGGTTGACTATGGCTCAGGATCTCGCCTTCAACTGGGCACATGCGTGTGCTACGTCCAACCCTGGGCCTGTTCGTCCACAGGCTGGGTTGCAGAACGAAATCCGAGTGCACCGTCCCCTATATCTGGTCAATTTGGACGTCCGGCCATGCGCGAAGAACTCCACGACTGTGGTAGTGCTTGCATTCGGCTACCGTGGATCTCTTCAACCGGTGCCGAGGCATGTGCCTTGAAGCAGTGGAAATGGTCGCCAATGACTTTCAATGGAAGTGTGATTTGTGGCGCCAACTCTCTCCATCTGCTAATTGACCATGGGACAAGTTTCTTGCCGACGTTGTTGACGGCACTTGGCAACTTCGATGGATCGAAGCATGCCTGGAGCTTTTCACCGAGAAGAAACGGAACCTGATCCATTTCCAACCAGGCATGATTGGGCATGCGTAAGGTTACAGGGGTTACCCCCTCAGGCTGATGCCAGAATTACAGCTGCAGAAGACGTCACCTTCCAGATACGGAAGATTGGTCCTCAGCGGAAGCCACAAATCGTTCACATTGACGAATTGAAGCATTATCTTGAGCTCGCGATCAAGATATCTTCATTTCCTGAAAAGTCATCCTTCAGGTAATTGGGTTTTGCGCACATCCAGCTTACCTGATCAATTCATTGCGGCTTACCAGTTCTGAGTTTCAAGTCAATTTTCTGTATTTTTCAGCTTAGCCTGAGTAGATTAGCCCAACACTGTGCCTTATTGCGGCAATTACTTGCCATCTTATGCCATGTCAATCAGCAAGCAGCAGCGACAATTGTCTGGAGCCGGTCAACCTGGTCAACCACCAGTGGATTTGAAGAATCTTTCCATTTTTTTCCGCCAACAGGTGGTTACGTAATTGTGGATCAGGAGCTGACTTATCCAAACGCCGTTTGGGGCTTCAGCCAAGACACTCGGATGTCGTTTTCTCTTTTCATCGCGCCTCCAAATCCTTCCAGTCTTGGTTCCGTGACTACGTTTTCTGGACTGTCTCAGACGTCTAGCGGTCCGCTTTACAGCGTTGTGACCAATGCCAACCGTGCAGTGGCGGCGGTAGCACGGCCGCTCCAATCCCACATGCGGCCAGTTGCCCAAACTCCTCCGTCATCGGGAATTTCCCCACATCCTGTGGACCTCCCGATCTCTCTGGCTGGAGCAGTTTCAGAGGCTGAAAAGGTTTACACCACCAAGCCAATGAAGGAACTGAGCCGGACCGGCAGAGCTCGACCCCTCCATCAGGTCAATTGGACATTGGTCAGCGGTCTCGGCCATTGCCGGCAGCGGCTGGGACGTCATCTACGGGGACAATTTCTACACCTCATGGAGCTGCTAGGCCAGAGTCACATCAGAAACGTCCAACGTGACTGCTACTGGAATCGTATTGGTAGGTCCGCTGGAAACTTCACGTCAAAGCTTCGGAAGGTTGCGTCGACCCTTCTGTAGCTCACCTTCGGTCCTTTACAGAGAGCTCCGGCGGAAGCTCCTGTTTAACAACAGTCGACCACAAATGAAGAGACCTTCGGCATAGGCTCAGCATGAACTGTCTCAAACCACCTAGCAGAAGCTCAGTTCTGAGCTCGGCACTGTCAGGCGACAGCTCGCTGGTCGCACCTGACACCATCGCGTTTGGATTCGACAGTGTCGCCCCGTCCCCATGGGGGCGCGGCCAGAAAAGCGATTACTCGCGTTGCTGCAACGGAACGACGAAGCCGTAGTAGCGATGCGACGTCTTCAACTGATTCTGAATACCGACTTCGTTCACCATCAAATCAGAATCCTCGTAAACGAGCGAAATTAATCCGACGGGCCGACCAGGCACGTGAAACAGTCGACTGAACCTGGTCCCGCCCCTCCTGTGGCTGACGATGCAGGATAATCCAGTTCCAAAAGCCGACCAATTTAATGGTCTAAATACCATCAATTTTACCTCCAACGATGAATACCAACAAGAATAACCGGCGGCCATTGAGGAGCCTGGGACTCCTGCTGAGTTTAGTCCTAAAACCCTTTACAGGGATCTGGGCCTTCTGATGACCGGATGTCTCTGGTGATCAGCGATTGGCTGATGGAATGGACTACGTCCTTGAACGATTGCCGATGGTTCGTTCAGATCATTGTCGTCGCAGACGCTTCGAAACCAATCGATCGAGCAACAGTCAGCTGAAGCCTGCCTTCCTGTAGACCGAGCTGCGGGACTCGTCTATCTGTCTGTCACGGCGGAGGAAATTATTCGGGTGCCTTCCATAGCGAAATGACGGGGCCCGAAACGCCATACGCACGTTTCAGTCTCTTCACCAGCATGTGGCGGTTCGGTGGCGTATTAGTTGGACCCGTCTACTGATGTCCGTCTTCGTCAGTCCCTCCGAACAGCAGATGGTCTCGTCTCTTCGGCTATTCTTCGTCAACACCAGCGGTCCATCTGCTCCCGCTCGTTATAACTCTGTGGTCGTCATTCATAACTTGATGACCTTATTGACTGTCATGCCTGACATCTACCAATATCCTGGGTAACCATGATCCATCTGGTGGGCTCTATTCCATCAGTTCAGCCCACTATTTATCTTATTATGGTCAGTGACATTTTGGCTTTCAATTCAGATCATTATCCGGTTTTGCACTTACTGCAAATGATCATTCAACCCCCAGAGACTGTTTATTTCGTCATCATCGGGACTGCGATCGATCTCTTGGAGCTAGCCCGATTCCGTGGGTTGGTCTGGAAACTGATTTGTCGAGCTGGGCAAGGTGGTGGCTCAAGCGATTGGCTTTTGAGCAGCCTGCCGTCATCAAAGTCCTGATTGGCCCGAGTTACCTTGGGACCAACTGGGCACCGCTCCGCTCCAGGGAAATTCTTTCGGGAGCTCCATCTCAGTTTGACTATCGTTGCCATCTTCACGCCGGATCTGGGACTTTCTTACATCTGGAAGTTCTTCCATTGATCCATGAACTGTCCGAACATTTCCATCTTCAAGAATAGCCAAATCAGCACTGCCAATTTCTCCAATCCATCATCATTTCAGGATAACCAGACCTGAAAATCAAAGACTGAATCCATCAATTTAGACTGTATTTTACAGTATCACGAATGTTGCATAATATTTTGTCATGTCTTTGAACCTGTTTATTTTGGTAGTTTGTCAGTCTTGAACAGTCTAGCTTTGCTTAGTTTTTAGTTTTGTTTTGTTAGTAGCTAATATAATACAACATTTATTATTTTGCCGCACTATTCTTTTATGGGCTTACCCTATTTTCATTAACTGTTTTTGTATTACGTAGTGAATAATCATTTTATATTGTAATTTTATGTCTTTCTCTATCATTCTGTTGGCCTTGTACACATTAGTCTGGTATTCTCTTCATGGCCAAGCGTTTGGCTTGTCCCTATTTAAAATTATCTTAAATCAATCCTAAAAGTTAGTAAATACTTATGGGATTGGGGTTTGGTTATTTTCCCTTAGGACAGGTCCCTAACGGTAATAGTGGTTATAAATTACTTATATTTTTCATTTCATTCATTTTTGCACACTCATTTTCCCGTAAACCAGTGGAATGGAAAGGATACTCTTGCCCGTCTGGTTTACTCCATATCTAAGGTATGCTTACCATACCTCTTTAATTAAGGTAAATTACTTTACCACTACCGTTTGATTTACCCTCCAAAGGAGAGAATTCCTTCTCTCTTGGTCCCTTGAGTTCTATTTCTAACCCTACGTATTTACTCTCTTGCAGGCTATTCGCCACTATAACATTTAATTTGGTTGCTAATTCTTTCTCTGTTATTAGTCTTCGGATTAGTATATGTTAACCTTGTATATATTTGTTGTGTTGTTAACTTACTTATTTTTGTGAGTTTTGTACTTGTTACGTAGATCAGTACCGTGTGCCGTTTTTATTGTACCCTCGCAGGAGCTCGTCCTGTGAACCCTGGGGAGATGTAGTGTAGGGAGTAATTATGCAAATTACCCTATTATTGTCATGTTGGTGTATTCACTTCCGTGTCTAGTTTCCGTTTACTTTGGCAGCTTCCCTGCCTGTATTGATTGCATTTGTCTTATGTGTTTATCAGCCATTCGCTGGCTGGTGTACTGGCGGCGCTGTATGTCTCCCTAAGCCCCGCCTACTTGGGGGTCTCCTTCAAATCTCTTAAACACATCAGTCGTCTACTTTTCTATCTACAGACTGGTGTTCTCTAAGGGCTCTCTGGGTTCGCCCTTATAACAGCTTTCCTGTTTTGGTGGGTCCCTCCCATTTCCACCTACTCTCCCCCTAATGGGTAAGTGTACAGGTATGTTTGTATGTTTGTTCTTATGTATTGTATAACTGGGTTTGACTGTCTGTAAGGGCTTACGCCCACGTATGTACGTACTGTTCATTAAAGCATTTGTCTTGTTATATTGGTAGATAGGTTTAGCTGGTTAGCTTAGGTAGGTTGGATCAACAACTACAACATTTGGCGAGGCTTCCCCTGCCTGGATCCTGACGGCCAGGCGCGTTATCTATTGTGTGGCAGCGCCCCCGACAATTACTTGTCGGGTAGCCAGTTGGTCTCACGAATCCTGATTTGGAACGGTTTACAC